>CATKHJ010239956.1:0-18451 GCA_949750685.1 Vernicia montana
CCTTAAGTGATGATGCTACTCTTGAGGACTTGCATGTGAAGGTTTTAACTTCTTATTTGTATGCTCATATTTACATGTTTGTAGAAGTGTTTAGAGCTCCATGTGTGTAACTAAGGTATATATGTTCATATGTATACAAGGGATGTTAAATAATTGTATACAAAAATATATATATATTACGAGTTTATGTATTGGTAAATGTGTATAAGAACTTGAATAATTGATGTGATATTAGGTTGAGATCTTGGGCATATGTGATGTGTATTGATATTACTGATTATTTGCTTGCTACCAGGAAAGACTATGGACATGCATGGGTTCTACGGGTGGTTGGTGCCCTTATGGCTACCCATACCCTAGGACCGTCACGACTCAAAAGTTGGGTCGTGACAGATGCGAGGTAGTAATATTACTTTGAAAATTTTGTCTTTTTCCAGTAATCATATTGACATGAAGGTGAGTATAGCATATTTGTTGCCTTGGAGATTTACAGGCTTTTATGGGTTTCCAAATCGAGCAAAGCATTATGAATCATGGGACTTGCTCAGACAAGTTTGTATGGTTGATGATTTACCTTGGATGGTGGGAGGAGATTTTAATCATATTTTACTAGAATTGGAAAAGCGATATGGGCAACCTCAACTGTTAAACCTGATTAGTGGTTTCAGGGATGCCATTTCAAATTGTGGTCTAGTAGATTTGGGCTTTCATGGACATGAATTCACATGGGAAAGGGGGAAAGGATCATATCAATTTGTTGAAGAGATGTTGGATTGATTTTTTGGCAACAATTTATGGTTACAAATATTTCCTCAATGTCATGTGTCGCATCTCCAAGCTTCGGGTTCGAATCATCTTCCCATTTTTCTTGCTTGTTGGATTCGACAATAGAGATGTGGTATTCACCATCGGAAATGTTTTAAGAATCTTTGGTTAGCAAAGGAAGGTTGTAAGGATTTGGTATGTGATTCATGGGTTGTTTTGGGAGGTTCGGTGGATATAGTACATAAGCTGGGCCATTATCTTGATGATTTGGCAAGTTGGGGGAATGAAGTATTTAGAGCTTATGAGGGAGATTCAGGCTAGTAGAGAGTACATCTCTGAGTTGAAACAAAGTCCTTCTTTAGAGAGTAGCAAGGCACATATAGTAAATTTGCAATTGCACATGGATGAGTTATTAAAGAAAGAAAAATTATACTGGAAGTAACAATCTAGAATTTAGTGGTTGAAGGAAGGTGATATAAATAGCCCTTTTTTCACTAGACTGCTTTACAACGTAAACAGTTTAATACACTTAATGGTTTATTTGATGAAGCAAGTGTTTGGCACACATCGGATGATGATATGAGTTGGGTAGCAATTAATTACTTCAACACTTTGTTTACTTTTTTAGGAATCAAAATCTATGGGGAGGTTTTGGCGAGCTTAACTAATCGAGTGACATTGGAACATAATTCTAGTTTACTTCAACCTTTTCAGGCTGAGGAAGTTAAGCAAGCTCTGTTGCAAATGGATCCGAACAAGGCGTCAGGCTCGAATGAATTACCATGTTCGTTTTATGTTAATTTTTAGGACATCCTTAGTACTAATGTTATATTTGCTTGTCTAGCTATACTAAATGGTGCTTCCTTTCCATCTGGATTTAATCATACTCATATTGTGCTTATTCCAAAAATTGCAAACTCTAAGCAATTGTTAAATATGAGACCGATCAGTTTGTGTAATGTAATTTACAAATTAATTTCCAACGTGCTAGTCAATCGCATAAAGGGTATCTTGCCATGCTTAGTTTTGGATGAACAAAGCACCTTTGTTCCTTGAAGACTTATTACGAATAATATTCTCCTTGGAGTCGAAGCAATGCATTCTTTGAAGATTAATCAGTCGGGTTGTCGTGGTATGGTGGCAACTCAATTGGACATGTCCAAAGCCTATGATCGGCTGGAATGGACATTTATTAAGCAGGTATTTATAACTGTAGGATTTGTGGATGAGTGGGTTGCTCTTATTCGTGAGGTGTGTTACATTCGTATCTTACTTAGTTTTTCTTAATGGGGTTGTAGTGGGAGATGAGAGTCCGCAAAGAGGGATCCGTCAGGGTGATGATCCGATTTTTATATTATGTACGGATGCTCTCTCAGGGATGTTATCTAGTGCAAGGTCCCAAGCTCGTTTTCATGATTTGTACCTCGCTCCTTTGGCTCCTCCTCTTACTCATTTATTTTTTGTTGATGATAGCTTGGTATTCACTAAGGCTAATTTGGAGGAAGCTTTAAATTAAAGCGGATTCTTTCTCTATATGAACATGCCTCTGGTCAGTTTGTTAATTTGACAAAAACTTGCACTTTCTTTGCCTCGTCGGTATTCAAGCTCTTAGGAATCAATCCCATTCATCTTAGGGTATCGATTGCTGAGATTTTATGGGCTCGTATTTGGGTTTACCGCCTATTATAAGGAGGTTAAAGAAAGAAGCTTTCAAGTATCTAAGAGATAGGTTTCGATTTAAGTTGGCTTCTTAGAAGGGAAGAACTTTGTTTATGGGTAGAAGAGGTGTGATGAATAAAGTAGTGGCCCAAGCTCTCCCATCATACACAATGAATGTGTATCATATTCCTTTGTCAACAGCAAACGAGCTTTAAAAAATAATGAATTCATTTTGGTGGGGAGATAGTACTTCTGGAGGCAAATGCATTCACTGGGCATTATGGGAAAGACTATGTGTGGATAAGTGCAATGGTGAATTGGGCTTTCATAACTTAAAAGAGTCCAATATTTCCATGCTTGCAAAACAATGTTGGCGCCTTATTATTCATGGTGATTCGCTAATAGCTAGAGTCCTTAAAGCTAAATATCATCCAAGGTTTGGCTTATTGTAGGCTAAAGCAAGTTTGAATGCAAGTTATTATTGGAAGAGAATCTATACTGCCATTTCTCTATTGAAGCAAGGTCTGATATGGTGTGTTAGTGATGGAATGCAAGTATCCATTTGGGAGGATCCTTGGTTGCCAATATCGGCTTCATTTTGTCCATTGACTCCAATAGTGAATTTGACTCAACTACAAAAGTTAGCTGATTTGATTAATGCTCAAGGCTGGAACAAGGATTTAACTACATCTAATTTTAGTGAAAGGGATGCTGAGTTGATTTTTGCAATACGGCTAAGCATGTGTCGGCTAGTAGACAAGCTAGGATGGTTTTATACAAAAGATGGAGTCTATTCTATTAAGTCAGGCTACAAGCTAGCAAGGTCATTGGCAAGGCAAAATATGGCCACAAGAAGTCAAACCAGGAATGTATGGCATGAGATATGGGCTTGGATGTGCCTGTGCAACATTCTATTTTCTTGTGGTGATTGTGCTCTAATTATCTAATTATCTTCCTACAAAGGATAGACTGTTACTCAAGCAAGTGGCCGTTAATCCTTCGTGTCCCATGTGTAATGTGGATTGTGAAACAGATTTACACTTGTTTAAATCATATCCTTATAGTGTGAGTTGTTGGAAGGCCTTTACTATTGGGGTGGTTGTTACTGAGCTACAAGGTCATTCGATGATTAATTGGATTGATCATGTGTTTGCAGCTGTGTGAATAAGGAGAGGAGGGAGTTCTCTATTGCTCTGTTGGATCACATTTGGTGGAGTAGAAACAAAAAAGTTTGGGATGATGTATTGAACCCACCTCAAGTTGTAGCAACTTGATGGCTCAGACCTCCAATTGGTGTGCTCAAAATGAATGTGGATGCTGCATTATGTATGACGTCGATGAAAGGTTCAATTGGAGCGGTGATAAGGAATTAGGGGCAGAGCCGAGTGCTCTTAAGTGGGGTCAAGTGATCCCACTAAAATTTTAAAAAATCCTACTAATATATATTTATTTTAAGCAGTGATCCTATTAAAATTTTTGATGTGACCCCATTAAAATTGTTAAAATATCATGAGCCCAGTCAAATATTTTTAAACCATTAAAATTTTAACTTACTCGAACTATTAATATACCCTTCAAGTTTTTGTTGATTTTTAATTTTAGAATCTAAAATTTCTAACATTTAAGAATTTATAAAAATTATGTGTATTTCAAATTTTCTTTTTACTCAAATTTATTTTATAACCCATTTAAATTGTAAATATATCCATTGGTTTTACTTGTTTTTATTTTTCACTTAAAGATATATTATTTCAAGTAAAACAATAAATTAATAAAATTATTTTAAGATTCATTTCTAGAAAAATGAATATATATATATATATATATATATATATATATATATTCTAAAATTTTTTTCTTTCTTTTTTTAATCAGTTACTTTGAATCAAATGATAAAAATACTAAATGTCTTTTAAATTAAAAAAAAATTATATTATATATGAATTAAATCAATATGAAAATCATTTGATATGTAAATAAAATATTTTTTAAAAAATTATTTATAAATGAATTTTAATGTTAAATTTGTATAAATTAAATATGAATTTAATTTAAATTTATAATATTATTACTTTATAATTTATTTATAAATTCTTTTGTACTAAAAAAAAATTAGTGTTACAGTGACCCACTGAATAAAATTTCTAGCTCCGCCAGGAATCACGTGGGAATGGTGGTGGCAGCCATGTCCTCGCCGTTAGAAGGTTTCTCCAGTCCTGAAGTGGTGGAGACTGTTGCGTTGAGGAATGCATTGAGCTGGATGCAACAATCGGTGTGGCAATGTTCTTTGGTAGAAACAGATTTCTTGGCTATTGTTTAGAAAGTAAAGATAGCAGGCATGGATCCCACTCAACATGACCTCCTTTATGATATTAGAAACTTGCTGTCAATGGATGTTAGCCTATGTCATGTGAAAAGAACTGCTAATGGTGTGGCTCAGCCTGCAAAAGTTTTTAAGACATCACTTGACAAAATTATCCTTTTATTGAATTTTATTTTTCTTTGATTGTTATTTTCCTTATTTAGGCGATTAACAAATAGATGCACTCCATAATGAAAACTAAAAATTATATTTGTACCATCTCTTCTTTATCTTTTTCTCTTTTTCTCTTTCTTCTACATCAAATCACGCCTGTTAAGTTGCTCCTCTTAATTTCCTTCACTAATTTAATTTTTCTAGTTTTGTTCAAGTATTTCCATGTAATACTCCTTGGAAATTTCTTGGCCACTATAAAGATTGTATATAAAGGATTGATAAACAGAAAACATAGGTTGAGAGATTTACAATCTACCATCATTTGGTGATTGTGTTTTTTTTATCTGAAACATTTTGCTTTTCGTATTCTATGGAGAATTGTGATTTGTAATTTTCTGTAGAATTACTTTGGGACAAGGTGTAAATATACCTTAATATTTGGCCAGAAATGCAGATCAACACTTAATATTTTTCGAGATACAGATATGTCCCTAACGTTACAAAAATCCAACGTACTCATTTTCTCTGTTACCTCCATTATTTATCTCTCTTCACACTTTTCCTTTTTCTTTTTATTTTTTTATTCTCTTTTTTATCCTTCCTTTATTTTTATTTTTTTTAAACTTGTATTTTACATTTACCTACAAAATATTTGTGTGTGTATATATATGTAATTTGATTTTTTTCCATTTATTTTGTATTTATAAATTTATATAATTATAATTATAATTATTAATAAAATTTAATTATATTATTAGAATATAGGATAAAAATTTATAAATAATTAATTATGATATTGAATAAGTACTCTAAATTTTTTTAAAAAAATATAACGACGTGAAAATAAATTAATCACGTAACTTGTTTTTATCAAAAGTTGTTTAGAAATTTTTTTATCATTTTTCAAATATTTTTTTTAAAATAAAATTAGTTATCTCATTAATTTATTTTTACATTATTATGTTTTTTAAAAAAAATTTAAAATATGCTTATTCAATATCACAATTAATTATTTTTAAATTTTTATCATATATTCTAATAATATAATTAAATTTTATTAATAATTACAACTATCATTATATGAACTTATGAATAAAAAATAAATGGATAAATGAACATAAATATTTTGTATATAAATATATTTATATGCATATACACATATAAATATTTTGTAGGTAAATATAAAATACAAATTAAAAAAAAAAAAAAACAAAGATAAATGAAGAACAAAAAAGAAAAAATTAAAAAAAAATGTGTAAAGAAAGATAATAGAATTAACAGAGAGAAGAGACACGTTAATCCATTTTTATAACGTTAGGGACATATCTATACCTCAAAAAACATTAAGTGTTGATCTGTACTTTTAATCAAATATTAGGAGCATATTTGCACCTTGTCCCAATTATTTTTGTAACTTGTAGATGGACACGCATAAAGAGAGACTGGGAGAGAATGAGGGAGTGAAAATTCTTTACTAATATATCCTTTAAGAAATGATAAAAAGAAGCTAATACAAAGATATTGTTGCTTAACTCTTACACAGATAACTAGCAAATAGACATATGCAATAGCTCAAAAATAATAGGTAGAGAGGGATTAATCATTTATCAGAAAAAAGAAGAAAACACAAAATCAAAAACAAAACAGGATAATTCTTTTGAATACCAATGGCAATGCATACAGAAAGAAGGTTGTTTTTTAGAAGATAACAATGAACTGAAGGGTGGGATATGTAAACTCCTGAACAATTCTATTGTACACATAGACAACAAAACTCTCACACCCTTGTACAAAGGAATCGATCCATACAAAGTTAGAAACCAATCCTGCATAACCCACAAAACCATCACATGATTGTGCATCGGCTCCTTTCTTCTGCAGGCTGTGCAGATACTTGCTGAAACCTGTGCGATTCGGATGGGTTGTACGAGAACTCAGAAGTATCAAGCCCATACTTGTTTTCATGCAGTAAAAGGAAGCAGTAGAATTAGGAACAAAATGCCATAAAAAATATAAAAAAATAAAAGCTGCCATCAAATTGCCTCAGTAGTAGGACGTAATATGTTGTTGAAAAAAGTTCAAATTATCTTTCAAATTGTCTGTTTGTAGTTGGTGCAGAGGCAAAACTCGGCCCCCCAGGATAATAAAAAGGAATAACAAATGGCACTCTATCTGACAATGCACAAAATAATAGCTTGAGAAAATCCTCTCATTTATGCAAATTCAAGAATTTGACTTGACTACACTCGAGTAAGATGCAAAAATGGTTTTGTTTTATGTAGTGTGTGTACAATTTATAACTAGAACAATAGAATACAGACCAAGGTCTAATTGATACTGGAGGTAACCTAAAATGCAACCTGAGAGAAAATTTGCAATTAAAAGATAACAAAAGAACTTGAAGATAAATTTCCATTTTAATGCCAGAATAATTGTGAATATGAGGGTATAAACAAAAATAAAAGCAAACAGAGGATCGTTAACAAAAAGCAATTCACATTGCAAAAAAAATTTCATAAACTGCAAGGGGAAAAAGAACATTAGTCATGAATATCAGAGTTAAAAAAAAAAATCAAAGAAATCATTCACAAATAATTGGACTTATTATAATATTAGTCAAATGTCAAAACTGTGCTCATGAAAATTCACTTATCGTGTACAACTTTGTAAAATGGTCATGTAAAACTTTGTATGTTTTGACAGAATTAACTTGTAGAAACATGCACGACCATCATACACAGTTGCTCCAAAATTAAAGAAGTTGGCTCAGAACATTCCATACCTTTTCCCTCATCCGGGTACTCCAAGCATCATTTCTGCTAGGACGCTGATCAAGGGTGCCAGTAACAGGTACACCTGTTGCTGGAACTGGTGGCCTGTTGATCAAGGGCTGCCGAATCTGTTGTCTTGGGGCAATAAGCTCATCATCACTATCATAATCTGCTGGCCTGTTTGCTGCCCTAACTATCAGGGCTAACACAAAAAGTAGAGCCTGCAATTGCATGTTGATTCATTGTAAATGATTTATTTGAGCACAAGAATGATGCAATTCTTTGATTAGTGGTTCAAAGTTTAGGGTGGACCAAAATCACAGATTTAAAATACAGTCTCAAGTCAGTAATTACCATATGTTGCTGAATTAAGCAAACACTGCAAGACATCATATATGTTTCCATAATTCACCAAAAGCTATTGAAATTAAAACTGATTCGTTTCATTTCCATTTGGTAACCAAATGCCTTAACAATTATGCATGAAACAAATTAGGTACTTAGTCACACCATCTCCCCACTTCATGCTACTAGCCATATTATACAAGGACAATATAACTAATTGAACCATTTTCTCAAATCAATCAAAATCAAACCAACATCACACGAGTTCGTGTCAAGCCCAAAACAATTAATCTTGGTTAGACACAACAAGGGATCATTTTCCTTGGATTAAGATCCAACTAGCCTCCAACCCCATCCAGACCAATCAGGTTGTAGATCTACATTGTTTCCATTATGAGATCAAATGGATACAGTTTTTACACTTAACTTGAATGGGCTCTAGATTAAAGAAGCAATCAATTATGCCGCAATTGAAGGCATCTACTCTCTCAATTCACAACTCTGCATAGCAATGCTTTATCAATAAACAAGAAAAGATAATTTTTCCAGAATTATTATGCAGCATTTGGAACAATGATTTCAGTTTCAACCAGCAATATTAAAACTACCTTTGTCCCTTTGAAGCAAAAAGGTGCTCTATGTCTATACTACCAAACATATCCCATATCTCATAACATTAAGAGCCATTCACAACTTGATTATTCATTAATCACCCCTTTTTTTTAACTAGAAGAGAGTCCCCTGGAAGTGTTTTGCAACTGAGAAAGTAACAATGTTATCAAACTTCCATTTGATCATTATTTACATAAATGTATGACAATGAACTTTCAACTTTTCTCCTCAACAGTGAATTCTGATCAAAAGACTTGATGACTTGGTGAAACCCATCCTCATCTAAGGGCCAAAATTATGTTATCTATAATTCAAAAGGTAAATCACATATAATCAAGTTGTAGCTCTCTATGTGAAAAATATTTAGTAAGGTGATGCAACAATCTGAAATGTGTGAGCTCTAAGTTATACAAAATTTTACCATAGCTATACATAAGTGAGTAATTGAATAACAAGGAGAAAAAGGAGCAGAGGTATAGTGACAGGTTTTCATTTGAGATGGAAGTTTCTCCCGCTTAAATATACTCATTCAGCACAATCTTTCCACCTCTATTGACATGGAACATGGAATCTTTTTCCAACCCGCCTTAATGTAAGCGATGCTTTTAGAAAGAGAATATTTTGTGACAAATGGACATTTAGTTTGTCTTCTCCACAGATAGACCATTAATACTAAGCCAAACTCTTTATATTCAAACGAAAAAATGAATTTTCAAAAGTTTCATTGGTTAAGAAGTCAACTATGTCTACAGGAATTTTCAAGAAGAAAACTGAGAATACAATGACTCACACGCAACCAATTACAAGATGATTTCCTAGCAAAATTAGGACTCTGGAGTAACTTCCATGAAAGAACTTCATGCCATATTAGATTCTCACACTTCTCCCTATTCACAATTCTTTCTTTAACATTTTCTTTCCTTTCACAAATTGTTTTCATTTAATTAAGAAAAACAGAAATTGACATCCTTAAAATAAATTATTTTGCATTTTTTGCAGTATGTAATAAACCATGCTTTTACTTGAACAAGCTTTGGTACTTAATTGCAGAGATGAAAAGATGCTTTGATAAGTGGCCAATGAGTTATGATGAAAGGTACATATTTGATTTAGACATTCTTCTTCATTACTTATCTTTTTCCTTTTTGGCTTCACAAAATTTGAAGCTTGTAAACAGGATATGCAATCACTAAGTCAGATATGCTGCTTAGTCTGTTGTCAATAAGAATATGAATATATTGAAAAAAAAATAGATTTTTGTCATTATGTTAGCAGTCTATAGTAGAAAAAAAATAGGTATGAATATATAATAATATATAATAGTAAAATATTATATAATAATAAAATATTATATAAAAATTATAATTATATAAAAAAAATTAGAAATTATATAAACAGAAAATAAAAAATGAAAAATGTATAAGCTTGTGTCTCTAGTAATATCAAAACCTAACAAAAGCAAATGACATTATTTTGTGCTTACCTCCAAAACAACTACTCCAAGAGCAGCCCATTTCACAATTTTCCAGTTATCTTTCAGAAAATCATATATGTTGTTAAAAACTCCGGTTTTGTCAATTGGAATTTCCTGAAGAACAAAATTATAAAACAATTTGTATCGCAAAATATACCATATAAACTTTCAGAGTTAAGTTTAAAAAATAAATTAAAGACAAAATGGAATTTAGAGGGAAAAAGAACAAACTCACCTCCTTCCAACTTTTATCAAAGAAAATGAAGGCTGCACATCCCAATTCCACCAATATCAACAAAATAACCAATACTGAATACTATTTTGGCTTAAGGAAACCAGCCACCATAAACTGAATAAACAGGAAGCATATACATGCAAAATGCACTAAATATTCCCTCAATCCCATAAGAAGTGTCCCTTTCATTAGTTTAGGAGTTAACATATTGACACAGATTATCATATTTTAGTAGTAAAGAGAAAAATGATGCATGGACATTGAAACTAAAACCTTGGTTAGTTGGGGAATATCTTTTATGCTGAGTTTGCTATAGCACATGCACATTTTGAGAAATATGAATAGAAAGACACTCTTTGAGGGATTGAGAGAGAATTAAATGGTAAAGATGACATCTCATACAGCATAATTCAGTAGGTCAGCATCACTAAGACATAAAATGGCTGTGGTGTAGCCACAGGTATATGAATATTAGTTCTGATAAGTTCTACAATGAAACGTGTAATTAGGATACACAACTCAAGCAGCATCCATTCCGCGTTACAGATCCAATACAACCAAAACAAGAGATGACAAAAAGAACCACGCCTACACCAATAAACAAGTATATGAACCTGCACAAGAAAATGATAAAAAATTAGAATTCGGTAATTCAAAGACAGTCTACAAAATTAAATAACACAAATTTGAAGTTAATTCAGAGTCAGAATATGTTCCTTTATAATTCCTTTAGTAAATTTATAAGCCATATAGCATCATATGCAGTAGCAATAAGCGATATAACTGGTTCACTTCAAGACTTGTAACGAGGGACGACATTTTTCACAAGCATGCTTTCATATAAACAACAGATTTCGAAGACCCCAAAATTTTCGGATTCACCAATAATAATTGAAACTTGAGCATTTTTGCCCAATGAAAACAACTCCATTTAGCAATATCAAGAAATCCAACTAAAAATTCAAATCTTTCATCAGAAGCAGAAGGGATGCAACACATCGTTATCCTATAGTCATAAAATCCTAATATAATTACCTAATTTGATTGAAATCCAAAGGTCTATCTAATTCTTCCCTAATTTCATCACAACTCCAATTTTATCATTAAATTTCTAAGTCTAGATTCCATCCAGCTAATACTAACAAAATATGCTAAATTTAAAAGAAAATCTAACAAAAACATGAATTAAAAATACTCATATCATGCATTGCAAATGTTCGAATACTCTGTACATTGAATAAGTTCCTTATAACAAATATGTACCATTCACAGAGCTCAAGGACCTATTTTTGATAAATATACAACTAATCAATCAATTTTAATACAGAGAACAATGCAAAGATTTCAGCAGCCATCAAGCATGTTTGAGAGTGAATGATTTCCTAGGTGTGATTACTTAGGAATCCTAGGCGATAGCCTAGACTTCATCTTTCCCTTTCTTCAGAATACTTTTATTTCCTCAATCCATATTTGATTCCTGCATTTAGTTGCATACTTCGCATTCAAAAAGGAAATTATCCTTGTAACCCCTAATTTGGTATCATAGCCTAAGGATTGTATCTTATGTCAAGCATAAAGTCAACAAAATCTCAATATAGATGAAGTCAACATAATGACAAATTGAAGTTGAGTTTTCTGATTTCCAAGCTTGCAATTTTTATGAGTTAGACGATGAGATGATGGCAATTTAGCTATTACTCTTAAATTAATAAGACTGAAGAACAGGAACAATTATTGTCTTCAATAACTCTTTTTATGGATGAACAGCGTGTGCTAATAGCATTAATTCTTCTTATCCAAAAAGGGAGAATTCATTACCAAACTTCTTGTTCAAATGCTAGCAGTACCATTCAAGACTATAAAGTTATTGCTACTTCATTATTTAAAAAATTAAGAATGGCCTCTCTTACACCAAAAATGAGATGTATACAAACATCAAATAGCTTGAAAAAATTTATAAAAAAAAAATGCTCACTCCATTTATGAAAACAGAATAATAAGATCACAACAAGGAGGTATCACTCATGTAGACTAGGAATATGCACTATATGCACTATTAAAAGAAGTTCACTTCATACACAAAGAGACTAATAAGATCACAACAAGGAGGTTCTCCCATGTACACTAGAAATATGAACTATAAATTTCTTCGTAGGAGATGGAATCAGCAAAATTTTAAAAATAAAAAATTATTCAAAAGAGAAATATAATGTACCCCATAACTAAAGAATATGCAGCATGTCTCTTTCACTTCAAAAGTATTGTTTCCAAATTTTCAAAAGCTCTCAATTCCCCTTTTTCAAGTTATCCACCAAATAGCTAAAGGAGCTTCTTTAAGTTTAGCTCTAAACCAGAACCTTGAAAGCCTTCAGCTTCATTCCTGAATTCTCTGCATAAACCTATTTTATCCCTGAAGTAGCACACACCAAACCCCAAAGAGTTGCCTAATCACATTGTGGAAGCATGTGAATGAGCAACTACCACCTGCTTTTTCACAGAGAAAGAATCTTATTATTAGACATTTTCCCCTCTCCAAATTGTCTGCAACCAAAAAAGTTTTTTCCGCACAGCTTCCCAAGCAAAGAAGCTACTTTGGAAGGCACTTATTTCTTTCCAATAGATTTTCCATTAAATCCCTTTCTTTGTCAACCCCATCTAATCTTCATCCTCCACCCCTAAATTCACTTCACATCACAATGGTTTTAATCAAATGCAAGATTATCTCCATCAATTAATCATGGAAATTCCTTCCAAAAACACATAACACTCTGATTGCTTGTAACATTTACAGCAATTGCTAGATAAAGCATTCCTTTCTGAAACTGTTAGAAAAGGCATTGGCAATTCTTAAAGAGCTAAATTTCTACTTAAGAATCATATCGAAAAACATAAAGAGGATCAATGAACCACCTAAAAGAAATACATGCGAGGAAATCATCCAAACGCCTTCTAATATGCTTCCACAACCCTACATCACAGCCATTCCTACTAGACATTGAAATCGCACATTTTGCTCTACCCTATATATGACTCTAGTCACCACTCTCCAAAATTTTCTCCTCAATTTATGTCAATATCCAAGTGAAAAGACAGATTCTTGATCCCCAAATGCTTATAAAGGAAGAGTATCCACCTTTCATTTTTTTTACCAAATGATTTTAAAATAATTTCCCCTCAATCTATCAAAGCAAACACTTTTGGATGTCCCCCAAATGAAATGAAATGCTTACCAATATAAAATGGACATCAAAAATAAAGGCAAATTGAAGAGCAAGTTAGAGATATGTATAATACAAAATAGATTCCCCATTCCCACATCACTATACCCTCATACTAGCCCCCTCAACACCATACTCTAAACTGTACAAAAGAGCCTAACTACACCATCCAGCATCCGCTTATGGAATAACCAAAGCATCCAAGTTTTACAATTACAAATCATATAATAAGTTTTGAATAATGAAGTCAAGCACAACTAAGCTAGCAAAAATCTAAAATCAGGAAAGAATAAATAATTACAGATAAATAAATAAAGGAAACATACATACCAAGCTTTTGGCAGCTTATCAAAGATACTTTCTGAAAAAGACAAGGCCATGAGCATTGGACGACCAAGCTGTATCAAATCCGAATCACCACTCAAAGGTGCCAATGACTCATCATCAGCTGCTTTTTTATACTCAACAAACAAGTAGATTCCATAACCAACCATGGCCAGACCCACAAGGGTCAGCAAGAAGTTGAGGAGCTTCAGTATGCACTCCAAGCACCCTCTACAAGCCATAATC
The DNA here is from genome assembly GCA_949750685.1 of Vernicia montana. Taxonomy (NCBI): domain Eukaryota; kingdom Viridiplantae; phylum Streptophyta; class Magnoliopsida; order Malpighiales; family Euphorbiaceae; genus Vernicia; species Vernicia montana. The sequence continues at coordinate 14,126 of CATKHJ010239956.1, forward strand.
CTTAAAATTTATACAGATCCCTTCTATTTCATCAACTCACTAGCCTTCTACCTTCATTAAAAACCGACATTAATTAACACTAAAATTCAATATTATATATACATACAATTCAATAACTTCAAAGGTCAAAAAGCATCATTTTTCATTGGTCAAAAATTAAATCACACACAAATCTATATATGAAGGATTCACTGAAACACACACACACAAAAAAATTATAGTTCAATCCAATGTTTGAATATTGATCATTACTCAGGATCCTTTAAAAAAAATCAATTATGAGAGAGAAAAAAAAAAAAAAAAAAGGCGGATTAAAGTAGGTATAATAACATCCATGAAAAGGACAAAAACGAAATACCAGATTAAACATTAACACTTGAACTTTCTTTCTTTTTTTTCCTTTTCCAACATTTTCTCAGCAACCAAACAAAGGTTTAGGCATACGCAATCAAAATCATAAAATATTACAGAATAATTATAAAAAAAAAAAAAAATTGACTATCATCGAAATTCCATTAATATCAATTTTAATTCATTCAATTAGACCTAAGGACTTAAATTGGCACAAATAATTCCAAAAAAATAAAATATATAAAAATAAAATAAAATATGAATTAAGAAAATTTTAATTAAAAAGAATCTGAGATTAATTTAGGTTTGGATCGTGTTAAAATAATTAGATATATAATACTCATAAAAATTAAATAAACAAAAAAACCGAAGAAATTTTACTTACGAATTTCTGAGATTTATCGGATTGCGAGCTTTTTTTTTTTTTTTTTTTTCAGTTTCTGCGACAAAGAAAGAGAAAAGCAGAGACAGAGAGAGAGAAAGTGTGGAATTTCAAAAGGACACCTTTCCTCATTTTGCTCTTTTGGTGTGAGTTGGCACCTTTTTTTTATCTGTCCACTCCCCCTTTTGTATCCAATGGGCGCCTCTACCAATTGACATTTATGTCCTTGGGAGTTATGGGTCCCATTTTTATTAATAGTTTGAGTATTTTATTAATTTTTTTTAAGTTTTAATTTTTACTTTCAATTTATGTTACTTTTAAACTAATTTAATTTAATTATTAATATTATAATAATATATTTATTAATTAATCATTAGTAAATTTGTACGTGCATTTGGATGATTTTTGAACTCCTCATGATTTTATAGTAATCATAAATATATGATTTTTTTAATTTAAAAACTATATATATATATATATATATATATATATATATATATATATATTTCTCATACTAAATATATTAACGGCCAAAGGTATAAATATGACTTTCTCCTTTGTACTGATATTCAAGTGAACTCTTAATATTTTTTTTTGTCCCATTAGACCCTTAATCTTTTCAAAATGGCACATATAAAACTCTCTCTTTTGAGCTGATGCTCAAGTGAGTCTTTAATATTTTTTTTTTTGTTCCATTAGACCCTTAGTTCTTATACATTAAAATATAATTTATAAAAAATATATATATTTTATATTTTAATAAAGATATTTTAATAAAGATAAAATATATTTTATCTTTATTTAAAAAAAATATTCAAAATCGAAGATATATATATATATATATATATATATTATTTTTATTAAAATATAAATTATATATTTTTTTATAAATTATATTTTAATGTATAAAGATTAAGAAATCATTTTATATTAAATTAAATTTGTAATATTTTAATTAATTTATTTATTTTATTAACTTTAAATTTCACAAATATTAAATTTTCTCTAAATAGTTTAAAAAATATTTATACAAAAATAAAAATTAATACGTAGGTACATAAATATGAATTTTTTTATTTTTAACATCACTTGATAAAAATCCTAAATTATGGATAGAGGATTTTATATGTACCATTTTGAAAAGATTAAGGGTCTAATAGGACCAAAAAAAACATTAAGGGCTCACTTGAGCACCAGCCCGAAGGAGATGATCCTATTTGTACCTTTGGCCTTTTTTAGAGTGTCAAAATTATTAAGTTAATAATAATAATCAAGTTGTTTACGAGCTTATTATCGAGCTGTTCACGAGTCTAATCGAACTGAATTTTGTTTTGTTCAAACTCGGCTCATTTATTAATTGAGTTTTAAAGTAAGACTCAAACGAACGCGAACGAGCTTTTATCGAGCCGAATACCGATCCGTTCGCGAACGACTTAGCTCATTTGCAGTCCTACTTGTTCATACTTTTTGATAAACTAACTAATTAATCTCTTAATTTTAGTTTCGTCATACTATTTAGTTTTTCCGTCCATTTTTTTTTTGTACTTTTTTTGTTAAATTTATGAAAAAATGACTAAAATGCCCTTATATATATAATAAATATAATTTTAATTTTATTATTTAAAAATAAAAAATTCAAATTAATAAAATTATTTAATTATTTAATTTTATTAATATAAATATTTTTTTCATTTTTTATTATATATAATAATTATATAATAATAAATAATTTTATAATTTGATCATATTAAATATAATTATTATATAATTATATAAGTATTTTTTTTTCAATGATAAAAAAAGTAGTGAGAGTACAAAAAATAAAAAGGGGAGTGCCAACATCACCACCCTTATATTTTATATATTTTCTACTAAAAGTATATATATATTTAATTTCAAGCCAATTCAGTTTTATATTTAAATTTAAATTCTTATTAAATTTAGTATATATCATATGTTTTTAAAATTTTCTTATATTATTTTATTGTTTACTAGATTGTTACTAAAAATATATATTCTCATACATTTAATTCAAATTGAATTTCATATAAATTTTAAAAAATTAAAGAATATTATTAATTATTTTATTAAAATTTAATTATCACATCATTAATTGTTATTTGTAGATCTCCTATACATTCTATAATTTATAACAATTACATTATCTTATCGAATATGTTTATAATTCATTGTTTTTATTTATAATAATTAGAGATATTTTAAAATCAAATAATACTTGCATTGAAATTATGACATTAAAATCCAAGTGAAAATGATTTTTTGTAGTCTAAATATTAAGATTCATTAAGAGGCAATGTGTGTATCATAATTAATTCGATTAGACATATATATATGTTATAGATAATTATTATACGTGGATATTACTTAAACATCATTGAGTATATATTTTAGAGAGATTATAGTACAGGGTTTATTTCAGTAATATTGTATACACTAAACTCTAGCTATTCCTCTATATAAGGAAAGTTAGAGTTAATCTAATAATAAGAGTTTGGAGCCCCTTTTACTCTCTACATATTTTCTCTCTCTCTCTCTACTTTATTACTTTATATCTCTCCTTATTGTCTTTAATATACTGACCTAATAAGCCGATTTACAACACGTTATCAGCACGAGATTGATTAATCAGGTTTGTTTATGCTAAGAACATTAAAATCATTGTAAGTAAATTAATTTATTGCAATTTATATGATTTTAATTTATACATATATACCTTGGATTAGTAAAATTTAATATTTGGTATCAGAGCAAGTTTTGATAATAAATATTAAATATATATGTTGAGGACACTTATAAAGCAATGCCAAAAAAAAAATAATAATAAATATAACTCCCCCTGTACTAATATCATTTTCGTTAGTCATATACTGTATATATTGCCTTTTACTTTATATATATATATATGTTTTCGTTCAAGGCATATAAACATATATATATATGTACCGATTTTATTAAAGGCATATAAACATATGCTTTTCTTTTGCTGATATATATATATATATATATATATATATATATATATATATATATATGTTTTCATTTTATATTCGTTATTATAATAATTTTATCATTTTTTTTTATTATTTGATATTATTTAATTTTAATTAAATAAACATAGTTCCTGAAGAACTTGTACTCTAAAATTCTTGTAGAATTAAAATAAATTAATACAGTTCCTGAAGAACTTGTATTCTAAATTATAGTTCCTGAAGAACTAGTATTATCTGTAGTTTATAAATAATTTTAATTCCTGCAGAATTAAATAAATTAAAATAGTTCCTGAAGAACTTGTATTCTAAAATTCTTGTAGAACTAAAATAAATTAATACAGTTCCTGAAGAACTGGTATTCTAAATTCTAGTTTCTGAAGAACTAGTATTATGAATAATTTGTATTCCTATACAATTAAAATAAATTAATACAGTTCCTGAAGAATTGGTACTTTAAATTCCTGAAGAACTTGTATTTTTAATTCCTGCAGAATTAAATAAATTAATATAGACCCTGAAGAACTAGTATTATCTATAGTTCTTGAAAAACTAATTAAATAAATAAATAAAATATAAATTCTT
>CATKHJ010240102.1:0-10773 GCA_949750685.1 Vernicia montana
AATTACATATGTGTATATGAAGTTTATCAAGAAATCATATGATGATTTGACTATAAGGTGTACAAGGTAAACTTAATTATTGAAATTGCTTATGAATATAGATGAATGTGCCATGAAATTAAATATGATTAATGGCGATATATTTATATAGTTATGAGGAATGAGAGTAATAAAAAGTAAATATTATAAGTAAAGAAATATATGGTTTGAACACAAAAATGATAGGTTAGTATATTAAGGGCACTATGTGGTAAGAGAAATGTGTAAGGATCTAATATGGACTACAATCATGATATTATATAAAATTAAATGATGATGCTATATTTGGAGATATACTATCAAAGGGAAATGTGTATTAAGAATTGAAGCATCATATAACAATAAGAGTGTAGTGAGTGTTTAAGTTTTGAAAATGTACAAGTATGATTTTAATGTATAAACGATTTAGTTAAGTATGTATATGATTTTGATGATGGATCAAAAACATTAAAGGTGTAATTATATGTGTGTGATTTGGAGATTTGTAAAAGTAAGAGTTCTTTGGAAGTATATAAATAAGGTTATTAAAGTATAAATGAGAATAAGTAAATAATAAAAATCTAAGAAAGGTACGTACTTAAGAGCATATTATAGGTATGGACAAGTGAATTCATGTTCATGAGCCTTTTGCTACATTCTTTACCTCCACCTCTTATAAAAATTTATTGCTCCTATATATATTGTTAAGTGTACATTGCTGTAAATGTTATTTGTTCATTAATTACAAGTTCACTTGTACATGACAAATCGTTCAATTGCCTCTACGTGTTCATGTTAAAATCCTATTTATTTCTATTTGTTTCAAGTATGTATATAAGTCCTTATTATTATTGCAAGCAATGTTGAATACCAAGCCACATAATTTATGATAGTATATTCTTCACTCATTGAGATTTGTTTCTCATTAGTGGTGGTTATTTGTTTTTCAGAAAAGTTAATAAATCATGACGAGATATACATGTTTTAAAGACAAAATATGTGAAAGATTTAAAAGATTATATATGAAATTCAAGGAGATCCTTAAGTGATAATGCTACTTTCGAGGGCTTGCATGTGGAGGTTATAACTTCTTATTTGTTACGCTCATATTTGTATATTTGTAGACTTGTTTAGAGCTCCATGTCTGAACTAAGATGTATATGATCATATGTATACAAGAGATATTAGGTGATAATTGTAAATGATAAGAATATATTACAAGTATATGTATTGGTAAATGTGTATAAGAATTTAAATAATTGATGTGATATTAGGTTGAGATCTTGGGTATTTGTGATGTGTATTGATATTATTGATTAGTTGCTTGCTACTATGAAGTACTATGGACGTGCATAGATTTTACGGATGGTTAGTGCCCTTATGGTTTCCCATATCCTAAGACCGTTGCGACTCAAAAATTAAGTCGTGACAGAGGGGAAGAGCAATAAAATCACAAGAAAGATTTTAAAATGTTTTCCCACAATATAGGCACACGACATTTTACCTAAAGCTGATATCACATTTGGTTATATGAAGAAAAAAATGGATGAGGGCCAAATTAGTCAACATCCTAAGAAATTGGATAGAGCTAGTTTAATTTTCATGACAAATGTAAACAATCATAGGTCTCTAGGAAAAGAATGTGATCAAACATTGGCTATATATACCACCAAAATGTTGGTCTGAATGATTAAGACACATTCACCTATCTGTTTGATTACATATTCAATCATCTCTGCATGCACTTTGTTATCAAAATATTGACTCTGTTGCTTAGGTCGGGTTCTGTATACCGCACCTAGTAACCATTTTTTTTTTTTTTTTTTTTTTTGGTTTAAGAAAAGAAAACATGAGCTATAGAAAAAATGAGTTTCAGGTAGTGTTGTCTTTAATTAGAATTCTTAGGGTTTTAACTTTTTGTGATTGTTTCTGTTCTGTAAATTTGCATACAAGGTTATTCTTGTTGCTTTATAGTACTGTGGCTTTAGTCTGTTTCTATATGCAAATGATGTCTTTTTTTCTTTTATAATAGGCCTTTGTTTCTGAATAAAAAAACAGTTAGAACTGTATTAAAATGATTAAAAAACATATCATAATGTTACTGATGTCAATCAATTACATCTTTCTAACAAATAGTTAGACTTCCTTTGCTTCTAGAGGTCCTATTTAAATGATTGTAACTAGAATACAAATTGTCACTTCTTCAATAATTCATGATTATCTCTTGAAGTTCAGAATTACCGTTAGCATAATTGAATTTTAATTGACTTTGATCAATTATTTGGAGCTTAATTTCAAATTTAGTTCGTGTACAATTAACTAATCTTGACTTATTTCACATGCGGCTTCTTATGAAAAATACTTTACTACCCTCAATCCTTGGCAAGTTTTCTTTGGAACATCCACCTTGAGGGGAAAAGGAAAATAATAAGAAAACAAAGTCATAAAACACCAGGTGAATATGTAATGATGGTAAAAGAATAAATAAATACATACAATTGGCGACTGACATTACTGTAGTTTCAATTTATATATTAGTGATTACAATGAAAAATTACATTTCATTTTGCTTCAAAAGGGCCACAAGTCACCCCAGAGAGATCTCCGGGCCTGATGATGTAATGCAGGATTCTTACTCTGTGTGACGATTATACGTTTAAATGAGCCCTCTGAGCCATCCTGATTCATTGATCGGCAGACATCCATTATGACTTGCCTGCCTCTCCGAACAGGTGAGAAGATTATCCTTCCCCAGCCACCCCCAAGATCAGCACAGGCTCTTTTCTCTTGCTCTTCTTCCTCATCTTCACCAGCATCAGTTTCAGTGGCATCAGAATCATAGTTTCGTGGATTCTCTTTTTCACAAGGGACAATGCTATATTGATCTTGCTCATCCTCTGTCAATGGAATCATAATTCAGGATCAAGATTATACAGTTACGCAAATTAAATTTGTCAAGATCAACGAAAAACAGAGCATCTTCAACAGATTTTTAAGAGAAATAAATCATTCAAATTGTTGAAATGTACCATAGTCAATTTCAAGATCTTCTGGATTTCTTTTAGCACGCTGCTCTTCTAAAGTATCAAACTTCATACCATCAAGAGGCCATGATACCCTGTTCAAATAAAGCATAATATGTTCCATATCAGAATATTCACTCATCAAATCAAAGATTAGACGATAGACAGTGCCTGGTTCCTATAAGAACCTTGAACTTTTCATGTTCAAAAAGCTTTTCTCCAAACAAATACAATTCAACAACCATGAACAAAACAAAATACTCAAGGATACCAACCTAGGTCGTTGTCCTCGTCTGAAAGCAACAAAGGAAAATTTCTCATCTTCAAAGCCACGCAAGGGCCCGCCCTTGGAGTGCTGCAAATCAATCACCAAGATATGGACAGTATCAATGATAATTTACTTATGTTGATTCTTTAAAAAGGGAAGGGAAAGGGTAATCTCTCTTCCAACAACAAAAACTATAAGAGGTCCATGTCATCACAGATGTTAAAAGGAACTAATAAAGACTATGATAACTTTGAAATAAAAGCATAATAATGAACTCAAACAGGTCTAAAATTGCAACAAATTTACTGGCAGTATCACAATGAAAGAACCGAGGACTAATATCAACACCCATATAGCAATATGGCAGAATGAAATTTCAATGGTTTTAATCACAACAGTGACCTTTCAATTTCCAGAAATCTAACACCATTATGAACACTTGAGTTGTGCTTGACACCTCTCTTAAACATATGGGATATCAACCAATCCTGGTTATGAATGGCATTGCTACATGTTTATGCAGAAAAGGAAAGAGAAAGAGAGTTCCAGTATATTTCAATGAGCATACATTGTCATGTTGGATATGCTATTATGATACACAGATATTAGGTATCTAAGTAAATTGGTCATACTGCCCTGCACAAATATTTAATTATTGAAATAACTGACAATTATACAAACATATCAAAATGTTTATTTGTGTCTAATACATCCTAGAAACATGAATCTTGTAAGCAGACGATGTAAAATCTGAATGAAGGACAAACCTTGTATACGCGTTGTGATGATGTCCTCTGCAGACGCTGAGCAAAATGACAGTATTTTCCAGATTTCTCCAATGGACAATGCCCATCATGTGCACACTGCATCAATAGTGCTGTTAGAGAGAAAAACACAAGGGGACAAAAAGAGAAGAAAGGATGTAGAATTTGCTTTAACCTTAACTGAGACAATATAGGGGGAAAACATTATACTCACCGGAGCAACTACAAAAGCACCACTTTTGACAGACACCAGATCCTTGCAAGCATCATTCTTTTGCACTTCAGACTTACGAAGTTTCTGAAGGTTCATCAGTATAATTTCATGGCAAGAAAAGGCAATCTTAAATTAGAAACAGAAAACATTCTTGCACAAATATATTAATAGCCATCACAATAAAATTGTTCCCAAATAAAATTTAAAAAAAAAAAATGAACCTACCCTTTTCTCCATCCATAATATGTGAGATCGCATCTGAGATATGATATTAGATCCATGTGGTGTTCCTGGTTCAATTAAAACCTGCTCCACATTTGATTTTTCAGAAAAATTAATGCAAAGAACATCTCATTTTGTATTGTGAAGTGTGTTTGACCTCCCTCTCAGCAATCTAAAATCTTCATCCAAGCATGAAAACATACCAAAACATCCTGTGTAAGATCCCAAAGCTGGCGAACTATAGTAATCCGATCCTTCAGTGATGGTATCTCCCCAAGCACGTAGGACTTCATAGCAATGGACATTTAAGACTATTTAGTACCAATTAAAGGGCAAAATAAGACTCCATAAGTACAGAGAGAATGAAGCAGAACACATCACTTTCCACAGGCATGAGAATGCAAATGATAAAACTTCTTACAAGCGTAGAATATACAAGAATACAACTTACAGCAATTACAAGGTCGTGTTCCCTCTCTGACTTGTTGATATTCTTAGTTAATGCTTGAAGGCTATTATAGCCATGAATAAGTGGCAAATCCTTCAGACCTAACCACGATTATAACATATGGGTCAGAATTAAGTTGCACATTTGTTTCTCAGTTATAATAAAGGAAGAAAACCAGTCCATTCAAGTTACAATGGTAAACAAACAAAATATGCATGTCATAATATGTTGCAATTATATGCCAATTAATTCATCCATCAAAAAAGAATTACTTAGACCAAGTGGTGTTAAGTTTAGCAATATCAGAATATGGCATATGATCTGGAATAGAACAAGCTTTTGAAAATTAAGTTCTTGGGTGGAACAGTTATTGAATTGAGGTTTCACATAGCACCTGTGCAGACAACCACAAATGGGAATTGCCAATGGTATAATGCTGGTTAATCCATTGATATACTGGCATTAACCATGAAGAAAAACATCTTTTTTCATATATTTTACGACCGCACTTGATAGATACCAATGAAGAATAAAGCTAGGTACTTCACAATGTTGGCCAGCCTCTTAACAGGTTTACTTCTCCTTTTACAACAGGAAAATATCAAGTTATCAACACACTTAACTATTGCAAACAGGGGAATCAGCAATTACCTTGTATAAGGCTCCGACCTGCTCGTTGCATCGATTGGGATGGCTCCACTAAGTTCACCTTCTCTACTGACTTTGGCCAGACTTCTCGCACCGCCCTAAAAAATTTTCCAATAAAAATCACTACAATAACCGCTTAAACCTTCATTCATAGCAGAGGAGAAGGAACTCACCAGAAAGCCGATCCAGTACCAGCGCCAAAATCCAATACCTTAGATGGAGAAAAACCCGGTAACCTTCTTCCAACCTAATTAAAAAGAGAAAATCTTTATAACCAAAGAAAAGTTGGACTCAATTAGCGATTTAGCGATACAGTGTATGTGAATATGAAGCTATACTTCGCTAAGGACTCTATAGCAAGCAGAGTAAACGGCAGGCATGCGGGAGGCTACATAAGCAACTGTCTCATCATCTGCGTACTTGAAACCAATATCGCCATAGGCGCTCTTGATTTTCCAGCGCTTGGAACGCTCCATAGACTTGAATGGATCCTCTACTAGCTCCTTTGAAGTGGTGGTTGTTAGCATCAGATTCGTATCCTTGATTTCGCTGAAAGACTCTGATAATCTCAGCACCTTCCTTTTGATGTGAGGCTCCTCTTGCTCTGCAAATCAAACCCCAATTTTGTATATGTAGAGAAGAGATAGGGTGTAGATGGAGGAGGGAGAAGTAGGACCTACCTCGGATGTATCTTTTGATGGCACGACGGAGGCTGACGGGGATGATAAGGCAGCCCTGAGATTGTTTGGCAGCGTATAAGAGGGTTTCTGGAGTGAAGATTTTTTGGGTAGTTTCCGGGATTAGGCTCGCCATTTCTGGCGGAGGATAGGGAGGAAGATGGTGATGCGTTGGAGTTGCGAGACCGTTTAATCAATTGAGGGGTTTTAGCCTTTAGGGCGGGTAACGGCAAAGGTTTTAGTTAGGGCAGATCAGATGGCCTGTGGGGGAAATTTAAAGCCCAATATTAATATGTACTGGGCTCTGTTGGGCCAATGTTCTTTGAATTTGGATTATGGGCATTAATAAACTAGGGTCCGTTTGTTATGGTAATAACTTTTATTTTATTTTTTAATTATAAAGTTATTGATAAAAATAAATATATTTTTATTATTTGATGTCTTAAATAGAAAATTAAATTATCATAATATAAAATTACAAAAAATTAATTTTTTATACATTTTATCAATTTATTTTTAAAATATATATTCTTAATATAACATTAGCATCAAACTTCTAAATCAATTAAAAGTTAAAACCCTAGCCCGAAAAGGAAAATGAATCCATTTTAAATTGCTAGTCAGTTGTCAAAGATCAAGTTGGAAGGAACTATTCCTACTTACTACTTTACAATATTCATTAAAGTGATACTCAGAAGCTTATCTTATCTTCATTTTCATTGAAGAGGGTATGCAAATCGGAGAAACGAAATGATAATTGTCATTTTAAGCCATACAATGCATGTGCATGAGAGGGACATGTAATCCAATAGTGGACCTTGGCCTATAAAAAGGAAGAAAAACAAATTGTAGGTCCCAATTGGAAATTACAAGCACAAGTTATCATAGCGTACCATAGCACAGAACTAACCAACTACTCAATTGTCCTAACAAAAGAAAAATGGCAATTAGTTACAAACATACTTATTATTAAATTTAACTCTTATTTAAAATTTGAATTTTTTTTTTTTAAATGATTTTGATATCATTAAATTTAAATTTTAAAAAAATAACTAATTAATATATATGGGTGTGATAAGGAAAGAGGAGCTAGTAAGAGAGTTAATTAATTATGAAAGCTTAATTAACTCTTGACTTGACCCATCAGATAATGTTAAAAAAATGTATACACTAGTAATGTATCTCTAGAAACTAGCTAGTGTTTTGACTATAGCTTGAGCCATGCTTTTTTTTTTTTAACAAGAGAAGGCTTTAAAAATTGACAAGGATAATTCCTAATTCTATAATGGTTAATTAAGGGGTTAATTAATCTTAAGATAATGTAAGAAAGAAAGATAGTTCTAGTAATAATAATAAGTGCTGTTGAATTTTCCTTTCCTTAAAGGCATGTTTCCCTCCAACCCCCAATCCCCTGGCGCATGTTAGTAGGGCCCCATCCACCATTACCTCAAAGATACTCTTCAAAAATCAACCACCACATGATACAAACCGACCCCATGTTCTTATTGCCCACTTATTCTTCTTCTTCTTCGCTCCTTGTTCTCCTCCTTAATTTAAATCATATCTGTACCATTACATATTATTAATAATCCCCTGATTATGGATTCCTGGCACTTTCATTTGATATATCAAATTAAACCCATTAATTAAAACTAATATAATCACTTTATATATTTATTGACAAACTAATCTTGAACATTTTGCTTTGTTTATTCCAAAGTTTGGGCTTCCGAGCTCTTTCATTAATTTCCCATAAAAAAAACCCACATTATTATCATAATTAATCTTAATCAACCCCTATAATCATTATATAATTATAACAAATTAAATTAAACCAAACCCAAATATCTAATTAACATTCTTTAATTTATCCCATATATAGTATTATATTATATATTATATATCATACATACACATTAACCAGTACATCTATATCATACTCTAATTAAGCTGTATACATTTGTATATCATTCTCCTTTCTCTCTAGCTTTTCTTTTTTTTTTTTTTTTTTTTTTTGCCTGCCTCCATTACTAGCTAAATATCACCTTATCTTTTTGTTTCTAAATATTCTGTTTCTTTTATACATATATTTATAAATTTCTTCTACCTTTTTTTTTTTTTTTTTTTTTTCCTTTATTTATGCACCATATTCTGTGGCATTGAGTGGGTCAAAAACTACTTTTGGGTCTCTAGAAACCATGATTTCAGAGGCGGACCATAACCTGGTAGCTTCGTTTGAGCTGGATCCCAATTTCGACGTTGAAGCTTCATTACAATCTGCAAAATACTTTCCAGAAACATTCAACAGTCTCGGATGAGCAGCTACATAACAGGTTGTAGCAGCAGCCTGCAATATATATATACATATATACAATTATTATAAAAAAAAAAAATGCACACATTAATTAATTATTACATCAAAACAGCAAATTAAGTTTCAGTTTAATAATAATCACCTGAGGAATCGTCTTCAATAGCTTAGAAGCCATGAAAAACACTATATCTGCATATCCAAAACATGAAATATCAATTCAACTGCTTATCTTTCATTAAAATTTTAATTTAATTTTTTTAAATTTAACCTGTCATTTTGTATTTAAGATTTATTATTTTTTTTTTTAAATTTAACCGATCATTTTGTATTGAAGATTGTATAAATTTTTTTTATTATTAAATTTAGCTCTTGCAGTAACTTGAACTCGAAATAGAAATTTGAAGCACTGCAAATGACTCTTAACTTATTGATTATAAAAAATAATTTTATAAGCCTGATTTAAGTAAAAATTACTCATAAATATTTTATCCTATAATTTTACAGTGATTTAAGTATGTAGTAAACTTGGTTAAGAGGGATTGTGTTTTGGACCTGTGATTAGGCCTTCTCGTTCTCGGGTGAGTCTGGTTCTCACAATACCTGGATGGACACAATTGATGGTGACGTTGGCTTCCATTTGCTGTATTAATTAAACAATTAAAGAAAAAAAATTAATGACAAAATTAATTAATTGAAGGAAAATAAAAAATAAAAAGAAAACAACAAATTTCGCTTTTTTCCTAGAATTAATTAAATAAATAATAAAATAATAAATGAGTAAACACCTTCAGTCTCTGAGCAAGCTCCTTGGTGTGCAAGACGTTAGCGAGCTTCGAGAGAGCATAAGCACGTGTGGCATCGTAATAACTGGAGAGAGAGAGAGAGAGGAAGACAAAAATTTCAGAAGGAAAAAAAAAAAAAGGTCAAACCAAAAATGCATATTGTACAAAAAAAAAAAATAATACTATAATAATAATAATTTGGCCACGCACTTACCATTTATTTCGGGATATTTCACCGAGATACCGGATCATATCGCCGGAAAACCAGCCGTGAATAGTAGATGAAACGTTCACGATTCTGCCTTGTATACCGGTTTCCTTTGCCGTTTCTATCATCTTCTTCAATAATAGGTTCGTTAACAGAAAATGACCTGAAAATTCCATAAACAAAAGGATCAACTTGAGGTATAATTTGTTTTTTGAGTATAATCATATAAAAAATCATGCATTTTTTTTGCGTTATTTTACCGAGATAATTAGTGGCAAAGGTCATTTCTATTCCATCTTCCGATATTGCATGCTCGTGTGCGAACTTTCCGGCATTATTTCTGATGTAAAAGAAGAAAAAGATCAGTTTATTTCTTTTTTCCTTCATTTTCTCAGCAACCAAACAGAAACTAAATATTTTATGGAGAATCAGAGCTGTAGAATTACATGAGGAGATTGAGAGGCAAATTGAGAGACTCAAACTCTGTAACAAAATTTCGAACAGAATTTAGAGAGCTAAGATCAAGCGCCATAACAATGATTTCTGTATCAGGAAACTCCGATACTATACGCGCCTTTGTATCCTCCGCCGCTTTTATGCTCCGAACCGGAATTACAAGTCTCGCTCCTTGTTTTGCCAACACTCTGGCCGTCTCGGCTCCAATTCCTGAAGTAGCGCCTGGAAATTAATTAAACAACACGATCAAACAAATTATCGTAGCAAATATTATGTGTTTCTATGGAAAAGTGAAATTATAAAACAAACTAACTCACCGGTGATGATGGCGGTGATAGAACGCAGATCGCAACTTTCAGTGACTTGCTCGGCGGTGGATTTAGAGCCAAAGCCACTTGGACCGGCTGAGCCGATGAGGTACTTGACAGTTTCCAGCATTTCTCTTTGCTTCTGTTTCACTCTAGGCTGTGTGAATAACTAATTTGACTAGTACGTTGACTGATAATGGAATCAAAAGAAGGAGAAGAAGAAGAAGCAAAGTACGTGTTTTGCAGATATAAAAAGGCTTTTGTTTTTTGTCAGATTTTTGCAGAAGCCTACGCCGCTTTGCATTTACTCACAGAACCAGACACTGTGAAAGAGAGAGATAATAAGAGTTTTTGTAATGAATAAAATTTGATTTGGAGAGTTGATTTTATAATAGTATAAGGAGAGAGAGAGAGAGAGAGAGA
>CATKHJ010240198.1:0-14177 GCA_949750685.1 Vernicia montana
TTTGTTTCTTCAAGTAAAAAACATATTTAAATTAATTTGGCAAAAATGACAAATTAGTCTTTCAACTTTATTGTCGGGGACAATTAAGAACAAATTTACTTTTTTAGACAAAGAAACTCCAAAACTTACCATTCAAAGACACCTGGAGTCCTGAAACTGATGAAAATGCCCGCGTGTAACATAATCGTCTTTTAAAACACTTGAGCGCTGAGAATTAAATAAGTTAAGTTGTCTTTAATTGTCCTCGACAGTAAAGTTGAAGGAATAATTTGTCACATTTATTAATAATAATTAATGTTACCATGAATCAAAATAATAATAATAATAATAACTATTTTTCATTCACTCATAAAAATTGCTCCTTATTTTTGGGTAATTATTAAATAGTCTCTAAAATTTATTTTAATATATATTAAATTATTCATCTAAATGATGCTAAAAAGAATTTCAAATTAAATTTGAGTGAATTTATAAATTTTGAGTATGTACCAAGTTGAATTTTTATTAATTTGTCAAAAAAAATAAAATTTTTGTTAATATATATATATATATATATAATTTATTCCAGTTCAAACAAATCACTTATATATATTCAGAGACAGATTTATGAGAATATGAAAGAGTTATGGTGCCTTCAAAAAAATTTAAAAAATTTAAAAAATATTACACGTATTTATTTTTTTTTTTTAAAAATAATTATATTTCAATATTTGACCCTCTCAAAATTAAAAATATTTATTATAGTATAATGAGATATTTTTAATTTTATCCCTTCAAAAATAAAATTCAAGCTCTGCCAATATATATATACACACGTGTATAATTTTTCTAATAATAATTAAACACTTTAGTCACTATTTTGCTCAAAATTGAAATTAATATAAACATGTTACTAGTAGAGAAAGTATAAAATAAATAACAAAATTGACAAATTGGTTCTTCAACTTTATTGCCGAGGACAATAAAGGCCAAATATTTGGCGATTGAGTTTCACACGGGTATTTTTATCAGTTTTAGGACTCCGGTGTCTTTGAACAGTAAGTTTTGGGGCTTTTTTATCTAAAAAAAAAAATTAATTTGTCTTTAATTGTTCCCGACAGTAAAATTGAAGGATCAATTTGCCACTTTTACCTATTTTAAATATTTCAGAGACCCTCTAACCCAATACTATGAAATATTTATCATCACCACCTAAAATATGCCATTGTTATATATTTTTAGTTTTGTTGCTCTTAAAATTTTTATTTTGAATATTTTTTTACCAAGATATTCAAAACTAAAAATTAAAAATTGTTTAATTTTGAATATTTTGAAACTCCAGATTTTTTTTTTTTAATTTTCTAGATTTAATTTTTATGATTTGCAAGGTTATCCTTTTATCTTTTTTAATTTTCAAAAACTTAAAAAAATAAAAATAAAAAATAGGATGAAACTAAATCTTGATACTGAGAATTTGGCAAAAAAAAAAAATCTTGATACTGAGAAAGAACTTGATAATGGATCATAAAAAAAAAGGCAATGTGCAGTAGGCAAAATCTTCTTCTTATTATAATAAATTACCAAAAAACATTTCCGCCGAAAAACAATCATTCACCAATTTCAATTTCAATTTGCAGCAACATTAACAAAAATGGACAGATTCCACTATCTATAGCCACAAACCCATCCAATTGTGCAAATGGAAGTTATGGAAGATTAAAGAGGAGGATATAGAGGAAACAAGATTACTTGGCTAGAGAATATGAACAATTAGATTACCAGCGCTGGTTATAAAGAAATCAACTATTGAAAAAAAAAAGAAGCCAAAAAAAAAAAAGAAAGAAACCCAGATATGAGTGATAGAAGAAATAGAAAGATATGAGTGATTGTGAAGAGAGAAGGGAAAAAATAGAAGAGTATTTTGGTCTATTAAAGTTAATTTTTTATTTTAATTTTTTTAACAAAAAAGTGAAAAAATTTTGGACGGAAAGATTAAATAGTTAGCGGATTTAAAATATAAGGATGACTTAATTGAGTTTTAAAAATAAAAATATCCAAGTGTGAATTCGCTCAAAATAAAGAGACTAAATAATAAATTATCCAAAAATATAATATTTCTCTAAATATAATAAAATATAAATTTATACATAAATATATATAAAAAAATATTATTTTACTATATGTATTAGTTATTTATTTCAAATGATCAAGTTAACTTATTTTTTAAGTTAATTTAGTTTCTATTGGCACTCCAAACTCGAATTTTCTTATTCTTATAGACGGTTTTGTACTAATGAAATAAAGGATAATTGGTATAGTCAAGTTAAAGTTGAAAATCTTTGGCAAAAAAAAAAATAAATAAATAAAGTTGAAGTTGAAAATAATGTTGATAACATGTTCCCAACAGGCTTTACCTTTCTAGTTTTGTTATTTATATGAATAATAATGATTTTAAGGGATAAATTTGTATAAATGCAACATGATGAGATTGACAGAAGAAATTACGGAGCATTTCTATCCTAAGCTATAATTAAAGATTGCAAACACTTTTAGAATTATTGAGAGGAAAGTTAAGGCTTTTAAAAATTTAAAGAGGTTGGTGAGATAGAGTAGCCAATTGCCTTTCTTTGTTTTTCCCCCATTTATTGTCATTGTCCTTTTCTATTATTTGATTTTATTTTGAGAAATTATAATTTTTTTATTTATTTATTTTATATTGGCAATCTTAAATCTATTGATAAAAAAATATACATTTATTATTAGACTATATATCAATGTTTAATTATAACGATTAATTATAACATTTAAAATTCTTAGAATACAACAAAGTTGTCGCCATTCAAACTTACACCATCTAATAAATTGAAAATTTTAAGCTTGAATTGTACAGGTGTACTCTTAGGGACATAAAATAACAAGATATAAACTCATGTAATATGCACATTTTTTTAATATTTTATATGATATGCATATAATTTTTATTTGATCTTATAAAATATGTAATTATTACTTTTTGTATTTAGTTGTTATTATCTGAAATTTATTCTCACTACAAAGTGTTGTTTACACTTAATACATATATCAATCCAATAAGATAAAAAAATATGGAGTAAAAAAGAATATCGATAAAAAAAATAGTATCAGTATTTTTTCACTGAATAAAAAATAGATAAAAGAATCATATTTATTAAAATATCTCATCATTAATTGGTTTAGTGTATAAGATAAACCAATGCGCTTAGTATATGCAAAATTTTTCCTAAATTTTAAGTTTCACCTAAAGTATAATTACCAACCATAAAAGAAGGTTAAATATAAAAAATCTCTTGAAATTTGCTTTAGTATATATATATATATATAATTTCAAAATTATCAATTTTTTTTATCTCATACAATTATGAATTATCATTGAAAAATATAAGGATACAAGAGACTAAAATAATTATATTTGCCCGGACTCACTGTACTAGTTAAGAATTAAAGTGTTGAGTTACATATAAATTAACTTTCATGAAATAAATAATAAATCTATTATTTTTTAAAATGATTATATTTGTTTCTTTTATTTTATTGAAGTGTGCACGGCAAAGAAACTCAAAAGAGGAGAGACATGGAGAATCTTAAAACAAAAGGCTATAGGAAGCGGCTGGGAATTAACCTATGATTAATTCTGCTTTATTATGTCTTATTTGGTCGTTACTTTTAACTTAAGAAAAAAGGGTTTATTATTAATAGAATGTTTGTTGGAGACTAGAATATATATTATTTGGCAAAGTTTGCACATTCCAAAGCAATCTCAACCGTTCAATAATCCACCATCACCAGGCTTTGGTCCCTGCCATTGGATGTGTGCCACGCGCACCATAGCATGGGACCCTCCAGGGGCGGAGCACTTGTAAAAGTGAGGGGGCCACTGCCTCCCAAAAACTGACAAAAAATTAGTTATATTATATTATATATAATTCGTCTAATTATCTAAAAAAAAAAAAACTCAAACAATACAACTTTTAATAAATTTATCTCATATTTTCATATTTTTCACACAAATATTTATATTTCAATTTTTTTTTAAAATACAATCCGGCGACGAAAAATATAAAAATACGATAAATATCGCTAACGTGCAATTTTTTGTGTAAAATGAAAAAAAAATCAGTAAAACATTACTGACTCATCTAGCACATATCAAAAAAAGTCTGTTTAAGTAAATATTTCAAATCTTTATTTTCTATTTTTGTCTAAAACTCTAGTTCATTACACTTATTTTAAATTTTTGTCTTCTTCCTTTAATAGAAAATTAAAATTAAGTCATAATATCTCGAGGGTCTAATCAGCAGAATTTTGATTCCGTTATTTCAATACTCAGAGTTATATGCTAACATGACAATGTTTTGCTCACTCATTTTATTTTATTTTTTTTTGTTTTACATAAAAAAATTATACGTTAGCAATCGTCACCGCATTTTTGTATTTTTCGTTGCTAGATTGTATTTTAGAAAAGAAATTTGAAGTATAAGCATTTATATGAAAAATCTAAAAGAATGAAATAAAATTATTAAAAATTATATAATTTGAAATTTTTTTAGGTAATTAAACATATATAATTCAAATATTGGCCCCAATATATTTTACTTAGCTCCCTTGATATTCGTAAATCATGAATGATGATATTCGTAAATTATGAATGAAGAATGTGTTTGAAAGAAATTTAATTCCCATTTTATCTTTATTTGGGTTATTGGATTAATAAACATTATAAAAATTATGGATGTCTCATATGAAATGTAATCAGCTGAATTTTTTAATTTCAAAATTGTATAACAGTTTAAACCCAACTTATATAATTTAGCTTAATTACATATGATCCTCTAATTTTAAACTTCTAGTTCCACCTGGGACCCTCCTAATTAGAATCTTGAAAAGAATATTACAATGTGCAAGGCATAGACATTTGAAATTAGGGAGAAGGGGGAAGAGTTGTTGTCTTGCTTTTGAAATCTTTTTCTTCAGTTATTGAGCCATTAAAATCAAAAGAGAAAGGCACATATGACCCCAAGACTTTAGTGATTTCTCATCAACTCTTTCTTCAATTTTCTTTTAATAAAATAATCTAATGATTAATTGTTGTACACTATTTTCATTTCATTTTAACAACTTAATCAATGATAAATTATTTTCGTCAAAATTTAAAAATTCATGCATTAAAAAATATTTTTCTTATAAAGACTATTTTCTCTTATAATTATCTTTTTTATAATATAAATTGATAATAAAAAATAAAATTAATTAAAAACTTAATTTTATTAGTTAAAAAATAATAAATTCACTTATTAGTTGAAAGAACAATCATCAAAATTTGTAATTATCAATTTTTTTTTAAATGAATCACATTAAAATTTAAATTTGAGACATATCAATTTTAAAGATGATTTCAGTATTATTTAATCAAAGAGTTATAGGTATTTTTTAAAAAAAAAATTAATGGGCAGATATATATTATATTGTTTGTCCATGTTTTTGTTTTGTTACCAAGTAAAGGCCCATCATGTCTTTAATTATAAAAAGAAGATTGGCTTTTTGTTTTATTGATATTTTAGAGATAACCCATATGAAGGAAGATAGGGTTGATAATAGTGGTGTCCCTCTCCTTAATCACCACAATAAATAAATAGATAGTAGCTTTTTAAATTTTTTTTTTTATGAACTCAAAATAGATAGTAGCTCACCATTCAACACGAGAGTATTTTGATAAGAAGTGGAAACTAAAGACTCCTTTGTTTTAAAGAATTTTAATGATGAATTTTATAAAATTTATGAATTGTAATTTTATTTTTGTTTGATATAAAAAATTAAACAACATTTTATGAATTTATTAAAATTTATTGAGCTCCAAAACCTTCAAAAATAAAATATTTGAAAATTACAAAAGATATAAATTTTTTATTTCATAAATTTTATTTAAATTCATAAATTTTAATTAAATTTATAAATTTGAAATTTATTATATCATACTATTCCTAAATTTCATTTCAATGCGCATGATATAGATGGGACAATACTAGTGTTTGTCTTGTAGAAAAGGACCAATCAGATTCTCATACTTGGAAGGGCAATCCTATGCATTGATTTGTTTCTAAGCCTTTTGGATTATTCTGAACTCAGGTATCTATTATTGTAGTTTACCTGAGTGTATGGCTCTCATCAAATCATAATCTTCAACTATGTTGGTGTAATTCATGAATGTGTCTGCTTTCGACAAATACATTAAAATGTTCCAGTAGTTTAATCCATTTATTATTTAGTCCTTCTATGAAAAAAGTGAATATTTTTTATTAAATAAGAACATAAAAAGATAAATTTACTCTTTACCCACCATTTTTCCATGAATTTTTTTTTTAAAAAAAACTTCAAAAATTACAATATAAAGAAAGAAAATGTTAGTAAATTCACACGTGACATTATGATTAAAATTACAATACTTTTTTTTTTTTTGTGAAAAAGGTTAGGTAAGAGATAAATTTATCTTTTTATGTCATTATTTAATGAAAAATATTCACTTTTTAGACGGAATAAATAAATAATAAACGAATTAAAATTATAAGATAATTTTAATATATTTTTTAAGAATAGGAATACATTAATAAATTATGTCGTAAATCATGGATTAAATAGTAATTTTTCTTATATAAAAAGATGTTGGAAATTTAAAAAAAAAAAAAAATTTAATTCTATCGAACCCGAAACCTCTTAGTGTTATGCATGAAAATAAGATAAAAAGAAGAAGGGACTATTTATAAAGGGAAGAGAGGGAAATGAGAAAGGAAGAGAAGATATATACATTATTGTATTTAAAAAATTAAAAACTAATAATAAAAGAAAAGGAGAAATAATTTTATCTTGTTTGAATCATAGAGAGGGAAAGGGAATATTATAGTTTATAAAAATAAAAAAAAAATTCCTTTTTTAGGAGTTGAAATTATTTACATCTTGATTTGGGTGTAATAAATTTCAACTGGGTGAAAAATAATAGAGTAATTAAATTATTTTCTCCTCCCCCTGCTCTTTTCCCCTTCATTCAATTCCTAGCCATGTATAGTGTTAGAGACAATAAATCAAAAGTTCATTAATTAAAAATTTTTATCTATACAATTAAGTATATTCTCACTTCATACTTCTAAATAAATGAGTGAATGAAATGAAAAAAAAATTCACTAATTTTTTAGTAAAAAGTATTGATACTTTTTCTTTATTTCATGTGTTATAATCATATTATATGGGTATATACAATTAGTAAAGGCAACAACATAAAATGGCATGTATTCTGTAATATATAGGTTTCTCTTGAACATGTTATTAATATAACCACAGTAACAACTAGTGAAAAAGACATCTCTTTTGAGGATATTTTCACAAAATTATCACTTACATAATCAACAAATTACAAGGAAAAAGAAAAAAAAAAAAAAAAAAAACTCTTTTAACTTCTGTCTTTCAGCTTCAGCACTACCTGTCTAGTTTGCCAATCTTTGAAATACAGCTCACTCAGGAAAAAGCCAAAAATTGAGACAGAAGCTGTGTCTTGAAAACCATCAAGCCAATTCCAGTTGGTAAAAACAAGGTAAGAAGGTGAAGAGTTAAGGTAATAAGTCTCCTCTAAGCTCGTATATACGAAATAATGAAAAAACTTAACTGGTATATACTAACCGAAAATGACTTTGGATAACCCTTCCCAAACTGTACAAAAGAAAACCTGTAAACTAGAAAACTATAGACCTATTCTACAGGGATAGGGATAAACAGTATTATATCCACATATGTTGAAAAGAGAACGGGATTCAAAATGGCTCAGATAGCATGGTGGAAAATTCTACATGGCAAATGATCACACCCTACTATCCCCTTCCTTACTATTTTCTCAGTCAGGTTTCTCTACAACCTCAGCAAAGAAAATTATCTGAATATGGTGTCAGAAACACCATAGATCCCATCTGTCATCTTTCATACCTCCCAAAGCAAAAGCCAGAAATCATCAGCGCCTATTAAGATCTAATATATCGATTCCACCTTAATTAAGGGGATGAACATAGTATGCAAGGTATCAATAGAACCGCTGTGCTATTGCTCTGTTTCTGAAGGTGGAGGGTTCACTTGACGAACAAATTGTCCTTTCACTCTGGGCCGCTGTTCTGCAAGTTTTTTCCTACTCTCATAGCGGACCTGTAAATAAAATTTTGTTTAAGAAAATGTATCATATGCACTTCTTATAACATGTAGATCCATGTGATGAATCAACCAAACAGTAGTGATGTTGGTAATAGTGTTCCAGGATGAAACTAGGCATAGTACTAGTTACTATAATGATGATGATTAACTGATGAGAATGATGGTTAAGGGGAGGATGAAGACTATACCTTCTTCTCGTAGCATCTATCCTTCCGCTTCAAGCGAAACTTAGTTAGAGCCGCTTCTCTTTGAATAGATCGATGTGAGTTTGCATTTTGAATAACACCTTCTTCATTTTGTCTCTCTGCAGCAGCAGCCCTGACAAAAGCAACCTGATCAACATTGCTATTGCTCCCAGAAGTGCTTCCATAGCCCATGTTAAGATGACTTGCAGCACCGTTACAGAAGCTGCTAGTTGCACTCTGATCAGTGGCAGGAGAAATATGTCCTCGATCCTCCAAAGAATCCAACTTGTGGTCCTGCTTTTGAAGAGATAGATTGGTGGAATCATTTGCAGTTTGACCAAATCGATCGTAGAGATGTTCAGAATTACTTTTGAAATTGGACTGAAAAAATGAATTCACTTTAGAGTTGGGCTCCAGCTGGCTGCCTGAACTTGGACTCGGTATTGGTGATGCACCGGATTGTTTACAAAACATTGGAGGAAATATGGAACCATAGCCGGTGCATAGATTATTAAAGCTTATACCATTAACTGGAATTTGGATTGGAAATACTCGTTGTTGAGGGCATGAAATTGCAATTTCAGACTCTTTGGTTTGACCATTAGCCACAGAGATGTTACTTCTTTCAGTACTTGGTGCCAGACCAGGAGTATCAGCATTATAGCCACTAACATTGTTGGATAGTTTTTTCTCAGAATCAGCTTCTTTCTGAACGCCTGCCAATGTTGAATTTAAGTGCTGTGATGGCCTGTTAGTATACCTGCATAAAGCATCAGTGATTTGTTATTAACCAACAAATATAATTTAATTGAGGAAATATTATCCAATGATCATGCAGCAAAAATAATAATAATAAACCCTCCAAAAAAACTGGAGAAATGATTAACTTGAACCTAGTAGTCTTTTGGGTAAATTTGCATCTGAATCCATTGTTTTTGAAAAATGCTTCAACCACTGAAAGAAACCAAGCATGAACACATCTATAGACAAAATAAATTTGTCTTTTGACTATTTTACTGTATCTAACATCAATTATACATGATTCAAGCAAAGTAACTCACCGCGTAAATGCTGAAGCATTAGAATGCCTGAGAGTACGTCTGTCTTCTGTACATTGAATCTCAAAGCCACTAGGATGACATCTTGTCAAGCAAAGATCCAAGTGTGGAGAAAAATCAAACTTGCTTTTGACATTATCTGAAGAAGAATTGTGACTAGCAGATGTTCCCATGAAATCAATAGCTTCTCTAGAAGAGTTGACAAGGACATGGTTATTGTCACAGGCCTCATGGGTTATATTAGGATTCATTCTTTGACTTTCTGGTTCAACATCCTTATGAACAGTTGTTCGGTTAGAATCCTTGCAGGCAGCCACAGCAGATCCTGATTCAATTGGCACATGCACCGAATGTTAGCTCTTCCTAGCATACACCAAATGCTGGGTGATATTGTAAAAGGGCTAATGACAAAAGAAATGTTTTACCTCCAGCTTCATTCTCAAGCATAACCAATTTCTGACCACAATCTATGCTTGCTTCATGGTTCTGCATGTTTATTCCACTAGGAAAAAATTCGCCCCATAATGGCTGAAAAAAGTCCTGCATATTTTCAATGCGAGCACTCTCAGCTTCTGCATCCGGCTTTGTACAAGAGCTCTGCAAGAGACAGCAAACATGCAGTATCTATAAATTTTATGTAGCCAACCTGAACTGAAAGGAAATTCCTCTTAACCAAAAGTGGACTTGTAAAATGTAGATATATTTGAGTTCTAGATGATACATTGACTAGGGCACGTAGAACCATTGAATTATCTCATAACCAAAATCTGTTTCAGGGCAGTTAGCATTCTAATTTCTAGATGGACATTGAATAACATTCAAAGAACATTAAAAGTTTTGAGCATATTAAAATTTAAATCATGTGTGCATTTTCACCTGTTTACTTCAGGTAGTTCCTCTGGACGTTTTAAGTCAAATTGAAGTTGCCAAAGTCTTTTATTATCAAACAGGAACCAATTCAGGTCACACAAATGCAGTCCAATTATAGCAAGTACACCTATAACCTAGTCAACTAAGAACAAACTTAGCTCTAATTTTACTCTTATATATTTCCTGCAACTTCGTAGATTCTTACGAGTCAAAAGGTTGGATATGGTTTGGATTTTATTTTCCCCAACAATTTTTTTTTTACAATCAGAGTTTGAAAGACAACATTAGAGAAGAGTTCATTTTCATCTAATGCCCCGCCCCACATAATTCTAGTCATAGAAGAGAACTTTAATTGGTGAATATATATTGACTGAAGTCACCATCACAAATTTGGCAAAAAAAAAAAAAAAAAAAGTCACCATCACAACATGGTACTGACAATACACAAGCTATGCTTTTATTAAACAAACATAGAGGAGAGTAAAGCACATGATTTTATAGAGGAATGTGTCTGAATTAGCCTCAAACTTGTGACTTTTTTCAAGGTAGTTCCTAAGCTTGTACAATCAAATCTTTCAACTTTCACATTTATTCAATTAACTCCATTAGTCATTTGTGCCATTAAATAGAACCATTTTTGTTCAATTAAGTCCTTCATTCACTACTCAACTAAATCGACTCAACTCTATTCGCTCCCTCCATCACTAACAATATTAAATTAAGCAAACATGAAAATTTCAGATTTTGCCACATTGCTAATGATTGGACTACAAGCTAAAGGACTTGATTGCACATTTTTCAAGTTTGAGGATCACAGAGAAAAAAGCCTACAAGTTTGGGGGCCAAATTCAGGCATTTTATTTTATAAATTTCAATACTTCAAGCACCAAATAAAGCATTTACTTCCTTGTACACCAGCAGAGCACTAACCTGAGCATCACTCCCTTTCTCAGTGAATTCTTTACTATTTTGAGTACAAGCCATGTCACCACTTGAATGATTACTGGCGGCATTATTTTCAGAAGTAGCCTCAACCTTATCCTGTCCAACACTTTCATCTTGGGGGCCATTTCCTCCAGCAAGAGACTGATAGAACCATTGGAACGAATTAAGAATCAGTTAGAATGTTAGATCACATAACTTCCAAGTAACGCGAAAACAAGATAAAATATAAGTGTGCAGAATAGCATACAGATTGTCTTCTCCATACATGCTGCCACAAATTTCTCAGTTCATTTCTCCTTATAGGCTTAACAAGATAGTCAGCAGCACCTCTCAACATGCATTTGTAAACTGTACTAATTGAATCCTGTGAGGACATCACTGCAAAATCACCCCAAAAAAAAAAAAGTTGATTTAAGTTTCTCAATAACCATGAAGAAACATTAAAACCATTCTGGTGAATACGAAGTGTTAATTTTCATATCATACTTATAACTGGTATATTTTTGCAAATCTCATGCTCCATTATTAGAGTAAGAAGTGCATATCCAGATATTGAAGGTAAATCCACTTCTGTCAATATGAGGTCTATATTATGAGGTCTTCCTTTCAGCATTTCCCATGCCTTTAAGCCATCAGGGACGGCCACAACTGCTCAAACAGAAAATCAAAATCATTTTTAGTTTGAAGTATAGCATCCCAAAAATTAGCATGTAGGTACATATTCTAATGGTGAACATACTCCAAATATAAAGAAAAAAATCAAGTAGACAAATTAATGCGACTTATGTGGAACTGTCAGATGTTCTAAATAGAAGCTATAAAACAGGTCTCCAATCCTCAATCCCACAGCCAGAAAGTTGGAGCCATGAGTTCACACTTCACAGCGAATTCTCTAATTTTAACAATTAGCCCCATGATCTTACTTGCTTGGTTCACAAAATCATATATTTTTTTTTATTAAAATGCAAAAAGATAATTTTTTCTAATCTCAAAAAAAGGAAAAAAAATCTGTAACCATTGAAAAAAAAAAAAACAAAAAAAAAAAACAAAAAATCATCAAATTACAATTTTGAGAGAATCCCAATCATTATCTTGAAATACCAATAAGGATCAATACATATACACTCATCTTTTCAAATTTCAAAAACAAAAGCTACAGATTATGGACGCAGAAACAAACAAACAACACAAAAATTCAAAAAACCCACAGAAACCCAATTCACCAATTCACAAACAAAAACACAAAAGTAAAAAAAAAAAAAAAAAAGAAAAAAAAAACTGACCTTTATAGCTACATTTCCTGAGCAAAGCAGCTATAATTTGCCTAGTAGAATCATCAGCTTCAACCAATAATACTCTCAATACCATTCTTGGTAACAATTTCTCCCACCTTACCACCAACCCATTTCTCTTCTTCCCTGTTTCTTTCTCCTGCTGCTCTTCTTGTTCTTGTTCTTGTTCTTCTTCCTTCTCAATCTCTAACTCTTTGCTACTAATCACTACTTCTCCCATAATCTCACACTCTGTTTTTCTCTGCTTAGACAGGCAAAACCAGAACAAATCTCATCCTCTGCTAAAAAAAAATCCAAAAAATAAACTTTGTAAATTAAAAAATATCTGAAATTCTTCACCGCCTCTAATATTTAACTCGAATCCAATGGTTGACATAAAAAGTCTATTGACATCGTAAGGCCAATAATATTCCACCAGCTACATACACGCAAAATATCTCGGTACTTCAATTGTATGGGTCCACGTGTTGCCACGTCAGCCATCCAATTCTATCTAAGTGAAGAGAGAGAGAGAGAGAGAGAGAGAGAGAGAGAGAGAGAGAGATCAAAAGGTATTGGCTGATTGGACTGTGTTTCTCTCTCTCTTGTTTTGGTGGTGCACATTTAAAGGTCAAAACCGCCCTTTCACTTTCACTCACTCTGATTTAGATATTTCTTTGATATTTTTATTTTGTGTGGGTCCATCTTAATAGATATTATTATAATATATAATATAATATTAGTTGCAACTTGGTTAGATATTTTCGTTAGTGCTTTCCTAAGAAGACAATTGTATCATATGGACAATATTTTGACACGTGGACTTGCATTCCACCTACAATTTTACTGAATAAAAGTTATTATTATTATTATTATTGTTATTATTTCATGTGTGTGTGGCTTTGAAGTTGTCAAATGACACGTGTTTTTCTATGTTTTTGTTAGGATTGGCTATTGCTTTTCGTGTTCCCTTAAATTACCAAACAACCATTCTTCCTTGCACATGCCAAGGTGATGGTTTTTTAATCTTTAGAAATGTTATAAAAAATCCTCAAACTTTAAATGAAAATTTTCTTTTTATTTTTTATTAAGAGTTTAATTTAATAATTCTTTACTTTTTCTAAAATAAAATAATATTTTAATTATTACTTTTCAAATTTTTAAAAAAGTCCAAAGGTTAAAATATCAATAAAAAAAATTACCAAAGACAAAATCTTATTTATAGAGAATTGAACTAATTTTTAACGATAAAAAAAAATAATTGGAGTAATTTATAAAAAAAATTCAAAAAAATTCAAAAACAAAGTTATGTGTTCAAATGCAATTTTTGTTTTTATATAAATAAAAATAAGTTTAAGATGTATTTTACTTTTTTTTTTTTTAATTAAGAACTAGCTTTTCAAATGAAAAATAATTTTTATTTAAAAATTACAATGGGCATGAGTTCAAATCTCAACCTCAATAATTTTTTTTTAATCTTTTTTAATGAACATTTTTTTTATTTAATGTTCTATTTAATTTTTTTTATTTACTTATTTTCTACGCTAAGCTGGCCATATTTGAAGTTTAGCCTTTTTTTTTTTTTTCAGTGAACAATTTTTTTAATTCCACCTTTCTGTTTTTTAATTGTATTTTGCTTCTTCTTC
>CATKHJ010240209.1:0-18238 GCA_949750685.1 Vernicia montana
TATTGCTTTTTCCCCCTATTCTTTGCATGTTCCCCTTTTCTTTTGTTTCCCTTTCTTTTATTTCTTTTATTCTAGCTTAGTTATTGCTTTCCCCTTTTCCTTTTTATGATCCCTTTCTTTACTCATCACTTTAAGAGGCATGTTAATTAGAAACTGAAATAATTAACTTGTTCTGATCTTCTTGTTTGTTAATTAAACCTGACCTAATTAACAACTTGGTAATCAATTCTGTTTGATTAAAATCAACCAACTCACCTTTTAATCAATGAACTGAAACATGATAAAAGGTTAAGACTTAAACAAACTCCCTTCATAAGAAGGGCGAACTACGTGGATTTTAATTCCCATTCGAAGAAATACGTAGGCATGCTTGTCTAAAAAGCATCAAATCCAATTAAAACGAATTTTCTTCCTCTTTCACTTTCTTTGCATATTTTTGTGCTTTCTTTCGTTTCTTTGTTTATTTACTTTTGGATTTATTTTGGGGAATATGTGACTTTCCTAGAATCCCATAAGGGCTAGAGAAAGTATCCCCTAATTTGGTTTATTTTGTAAATTTAAGATTTCTTATTTACTTTCTGTATTTAATTCCTTTATTGCTTTATTTTGCCTTAATTCATTCATTATTGTTCATTCATTTATATTTATTCATGAAATCATTTTAAGCTATTATGTATTAAACTTGCCAAACTCATTTTAATCAAATAAACCAAAAACCTAGCCCCCGAATCCTCTTTGGTAATCGAGGGCTAGTGTACTTTTCATTGGATAATAATTTGAGTCAAAAATAGATTTTTCCTTAACTTTTTCCAAAATAAAATAAAATTAAGGTGGTGACTCCCAAATTCATTTTTAAAATCAACCAATCCGAACCCGAGGGTTTCATCGTGAGACTAAATCCGAATGAGCATTTCGATTCCCTTCTAGCAGATTGGACCGGTGCTCGGGCGAGGCCTCACAGTAGCATATCCCTCTACTGCTGCACCTTTTTCTACATATGAAGCTCCCTTTTCTAGTGCATCTCCCTCTATTTCTATAGCTCCCTCTACTGCTGCACCTTTATCTACTCCTACAGCTCCCTCTACTGCTATACCCCCTGCTACTTCTGCACCTTCATCATCTCAACCAGCTGGTACACCTGATAATGATGAGCCATATAGTGTTCCTCCTCATGAGTTAAGACCTACTATCACTGTGCTGGGATCGAGGTATGTTAAAATTATTATTATATTATAGTATGTAATTTTAATACTTTTCAAATTTATTTGTAACTAACATTTAATTCTTTTGCAGTTTGCATCCATCTTAAAAATGCTCCCGCATATGCACACAAATATTCAAGGAAAGAATTGAACCAGAAGGATACACCTGGAAGAGGGTCATTAAAGAAATGAAAGAATTCTATTGGGCTGAATTCAAGATATATAATATTTTAAAATCTATATAAATATGTAGTAAATTAATTATAATTTAATTGTTACCTAACTTCTAATTCAATTTTATTTAAATTGTTAAAGAAATAATTTCAGTGGCATGAGGCGATCAATGCCCTAATTGAGACAACCTTCTATAAGAAGGCTACATTGCGTTACAAGGATATGCTTCACGATGTGAAGCATACGGAGAAGAAGACCTGGATGCCAGATGAGGCCTGGGATAGATGGCATCAGCATTGGGCTAGCCTCGGATTTCAAAAGCTATCTCATCAGGCCAGCAAGAATAGGAAGACAGAGAAAGGCAGACCAGGATCTGGTTTGTCTTTACACACTGGAGAGTCTATACCCCACGAGGAGCACGCCAGATGGATGGTAATTATTTTCATTCATTTTTCAATTTTTGTTTAAAGTTATTTATTTTACTAGGTAATAAATTTCAATTCTTAACAGGCTCGGGAGCTGGGATGCGAGCCTCTGCCCGTTGAGGTCTTCGTGCGCACACATACGAAGAAGAATGACGGGCAGACTTTTGTTGATACTAGATCACGAAAGATTCATGTAAGTAACGAAATGATTAAATTAAAAATTTTAATAATTTTTTATAATGCTATACTATTGTAATAATCACTAATATTGTATAAAATGCAGGAGAATATCAATAACCTCCGTGAGCAATTGTCGCAACCAGCTCCTGGATCCACAGAGCCTCGTCAGGTGGACGAGAGGGACTTATACCTTCAGGCTATTGGGGGACGGACGAAAGCCAGGATTTACGAAATTGGTTCTCAGGCACCGTATTTTTATGGACATCCTGGTGCCAGTACTTCTGCCCCACTGCCCCCTTCATCCGAGGACATACAGCGGGAGGTGGACCGGCAAATAGTTGAGCGGTTGAGGCCTATGGAGGAGTGGCTACGGAACATATCAGCAGCCACTGTGATACCTTTACCACCTAATTTAGTATCACAGCTTGCTATTCGCCTGCTACTCTGCCTGCTGCTCCACCTGCTTCAGACCAGCATTAGTCTTCTCGTCCGCCTGTTCTAGGAGACGGTGTTGATGATGATGATTATTTATTGGATGATCTGGCTGACATCGATGATCACACTACAGATACTACAGATCTTAGTTAGATTTTTTTTTTACCGACGGAAAATTACTTGTAGGTTTTTTATTATTTATTTTATATTAGCATATTATAGTTTGTTATGTTTATATAAAATTTCCACTATTATTTTTTGTATATTTATTATTTACATTAATATAAATTAACATTTTTACTTTTATATTTATAATTTTGAGGATTTTAATATAATTGTAATAAAATTAAATTATAAATTAAAAAAAATCATATTCAATTTTTACCGACGGAATTATTTTTTATTTATTTAATTTTCAATTAATTTTCATCGGTAATCCGTCGGAAAATAAATAATTTCCGTCGGTAATACGTCGGAAATTAATTAATTTTTGACTTATTATCGACGGAAATTATTTATATTTTTAATTAATTACCCACGAAAAATACTATCGGTAAAGTTTACCGATATTTTTATCGACGATATATTCATTGGTATATTAGCGACGAAATAGATTTTTGATCGGTAATACATTACTGACCATGGTTTTTATGACAAATAGGTTCGGTCGTTAATTCGTCATTAAATATATTTACCGACAGAAAAATCCTTATTACCGATGGAAAATTCTGTCGGTAATAAGGGTATTTTCGGTAGTGCGTAGAACCCATCTAAACACATAATTCTCATGTCAACATAACAATTAACACCTACACATCCCACAATCAGAACCTGAACACATACTCATAATCTCATAAGTTCATATTACTCATATCAACGCATAGATTCCCATAAAACAATACACATAATATCATTCATGTAACTGCCATTAAGGCTAAAAGAATAACTCCCTCTACACTCATGGAGTGCTAAAATATACTTCAATTACATAAAAATAAAGGAGAAATTACATTGATCAAAATGGTTTTTTAGAATATAGAATGCTTAAAGAACCGAGCTGATAAACTTCTAATCTCCTGAAAAATGGAATCACTAATGAGATAAAGCAGTGAGTAAAGAATATACTACCATACTTGTGAGACTAGGTAATTCAAGGCTAGCTCACAAGGTTGGTAGGGCTCATATCTCATCAAATGACTTATAATATAAAAAATTGCTTCCTATAGTTCAATTGAATCAAATGGTAGTGTAATATAAGAATATATATACACATAACTCATGAAAGAAACATAACTCATAATTAAATGAAAATAGAAATCATCCATATGAAAAATATAGGAGTAGAGGCATTTTATTAGCATTCTCCCCACATAAAAATAAGAGTAGAGGCTAGGTAGGCATACTCTTCCACATAATAAGAGTAGAGATCTTTTATCGACATATTCTTCTACATGAAATACATGAAACTGATAAGGTTCCACGTCTAGGATAATTTACCCTTCCTAGATAGGGGTAGGATATTATACCTTATCCATCGGGTTACAAAGTGCACAATGTCTGATGATTAACCCACATCAGTCGGTGATTTCTATTTCATTCCAAAGATATCAATTCATAATAAGGATATAAAGGTTCACATGGTTCAAATGGAATTCTTATGGTTCACATATTCATATAACATTTGTAAATTCACCAATAAAGAGAATTTGGGTTCATATGATTCGAATGGATTCATGGATTCATTCATATATATTTTTCACATGGTAGTTTATCAACAATTCAGGCTTTAGGCCTTAGGATAACTAATACAAATATAGTAATATATTTTCTACTCACCTTAGCCAAAAAGAATGCTCTACTATCTCTTAGAAGATCCTCTATCACATTAAGCAATATGGCTCATCACAACCATCATGTTCCCCATCATGACTTCTAGGAGGAACTATTCACATTAACACACAATAGCCAATAAATAGATTAATTCATACTCTTAATCATCATATACAAGTTAATCTCATAGTTCTTACTCCTATCCCCTCCCCAAACATAGACTCATAATAAGAAAGAAGAAGAACATAAAAGAAAGTCAAAACCCTAACTTACCTCTTCAATAAATGCTTTAATTATGGAAGAAAGGATGACTTCTAGTAACCTTATATACCTTAATTGATGCAATAAATTGAGTATCTTGCACTTAATATGGGTAGGTGTGGTGTTTCTCTTGGAGTTTTAGGGTTAGGGAGAAGCAAATGACTTAAATAAACTGATTTGGGGCTAAATTTTCTTTATGTAGCCTGCCAAATTTACTCAGACCTGACATGATGAAAGAGCATTCACCACACATGAATGAGCATTCATCTCATATTCCTTAGATTTAGTTGTTCACATAGAAGGTTTCTGAATGATCCTTCAAGTAAATGAATGAGCGTTCTGTTGCATGAACGAGCATTCATGTTCTGTGAATGAACGTTCATCTCCATTTTCTCAATTTGCTACTGTTCACGCAGGGGATTTCTGAACGCACGTTCAACCATATGAACGAGTGTTCACACTCCAAAACTTTCAAAACATCCATCAATTCACCATATACATCTATAAACTCACCCCATTAGCCTTATCCCAATATAAACATCACATAATCATCATATATCACTAAGCATACAACTCATAGCTCATAAATATACTTGGTACACATCTAGTAACTCATACAAAGGATCAAATGAATACACACATAAACTTAGGGTATTACATTCTCCCCTTCTTATAAAAAATTCATCCCCGAATTTTACAAATACACATAGTTCACTTGTATTACATATGAAACAAATAGGGATACTTATTGTTGACCTAAATTGGGTTTTTAATTTAGTCAATCTTTATTTTGATCTTGACAATCAAATTGAATAGTTCTAATATTTCAATTGAGTTTGTTTTTGACAGATAAAATAACTAGAAAAAGCTTCGTATTGAAGAACTTAGAAAAATCTCTAAGTATTTTGCATGCCTCCTAATTCGCGCCCACAACTAAGGTATCCTGACCGCCACTACGATATTGTGACCATAATCGAGTAAAGCCTAAAATCTATATTTCAGACAGTAAGGTTCACGGTTAGTGTCGCGACTGCAACTCAGAGCACGACCGCAACAAGCCTGTAGCGAACGCGATATTCATATGCTGAGAAAGAGTTGCAACGGTAAACTTCAACAGCAAATAGATATGTGCCATATGTCACTAGCCGTTGGACAGATATAAAGATCGCAACCACGAAATACATGTCGCGACCGCTATAATGGGATAGCGACCGCGACTCTTGTCTTAAAGGGCATTTAATGCGGATTTTCTAGTTATTGAAGGCAAATTTGGTTAAACACTTTTGTAACATCTCTTTTGATGGATGGACATTATAAATACCCCATCAAAAGAGTTGAAGAACTAATTAATTACTCATTCAACAACCAAACTCTTGCAAATTCAATTCTCAATCTTTCAATTTCTATCAAACACCTTGTGTGTTAGTTGTAAGAGCATTCATTGCCCAAAGGGTTTAGTGTTAGCTATTAAACACTATCTAGGTTGGGAGAGTGATCCTTGTAAAACTCTTATTTGGGTTTGAGTGTTAGCCTTAGTGAAAACACTTGTGAGGTTGTGAGTGTTAGCCTATTGAAAACACTTGTAAAGTTTGGTGTGAGCTTAAACACTAAGTTGGGAGTGAACTTGTCAAAACTCCATTGATAGTGAAATACCCAATTGTTGATTGGAGAGTGGATATAGGATTGGTTATAATCTGAACCACTATAAATCCTTGTGTCTTTCTATTCTTCCTTATCCTTTGTCAATTAATTTTTTAATTGCCCACCAATTCAACCTCCCTCCCCCCCTTCTTGGTTCATCTTGGGCAACACTTATGCAACATATCTTGTTCACTCTCCCATGTACACTCTTCTACATTATGATTTTTCTATTGTACTTTAACCATTACTATTTCTTTGTTTCTCAACTTCTTCACTTGCCTATCAATGATTGCAATTGGTACCTCCTCATAGGTCAAGTTCTCATCCACTTCTAGTGCTTGTGGTTGTAACACATGTGATGGATTCGACACATACTTTCTCAACATAGACACATGAAATGTGGAATGTACATGGCCCAAACTTGGCGGAAGAGCTAGTCTATAAGAGATATTGCCAACTCTTTCCAACACTTCAAATGGTCCCATAAATCTAGGTGAAAGTTTGTCTTTCTTACCAAATCTCATCACACCTCTTATAAGAGAGACTTTAAGAAAGACATGGTCTCCTATTGAAAAGTGGACATCTTTCCTCTTTAGATCCGCATAACTCTTCTACCTATTGAAGGTAGTCTTCAATCTTTCACGTATCATTGACACTTTCTCTGAAGTTTCCTTAATCAATTTTGGCCCTTCGATGTGCTTGTCTCCTACTTCCATCCTATATATCGATGATCTAAATTTTCTACCATACAATGCCTCATGCAGTGCCATGCCAATGGTGGAGTGATAACTGTTATTGTAAGCAAACTCTATCAATGGAAAATACTTATCCCAACTCCCACCAAAGTCTAGCACACACATTCTGAGCATATCCTCTAAAGTCTATATGGTTCTCTCTGATTGTCCATCGGTCTGTGGATGAAAAGCTGTACTGAAGTCCAACTGAGTGCCTAATGCTTCTTGTAACTTATGCCAAAATCTATATGTGAATTAAGTACCTCTATTCAAAATAACTGGTACACCATGAAGGTTCACAATCTTGTTCAAATATAACTGTGCATATTGGGCTACTGTGTAGGTTGTCTTTATTTCTATGAAATGAGTTGACTTAGTCAATCTATCAACTATCACCCATATGGAATCATAACCTCTAAAAGTCTTTGGCAACCCTACCACAAAGTCCATTGTAATGCGCTCCCACTTCCACTCGGGTAGCTTGATCTCTTGTAATAGGTAGGATGGCTTTTCATGTTCAAACTTGACTTGCTGACATGTCAAACATGAAGATACAAACTTAGCTACATCCTTGTTCATACCAGACCACCAATAGCAACTCTTTAAATCATGATATATCTTGGTTACGCCTGGATGAATACTATAAGGTGCTTGATGGATCTCTTTCATGATCTTCTCTCTAAGATCATTCACATTTGGTACACATAACCTCTTCCCATGCATCAACACATCATCTCTCAACTCGAACTCTGCTGTTTGACCCGCTTGAACTTCTCTCTTAAACTTGACAATTGAAGGAACTTCATATTGCGATGCTTTAATCTCATCAATCAACTTGGGTTTTAATTGAAAGTGAGCAATCAATACTTGAGATTTGAAAACCTCAAATTGTAACCCTTTATTGAATGACTCCTTCAACTCTTTTATCAAAAGTTACTTCCCCATTGCAATATGGGCTAAACTTCCCATATATTTTCTATTTAACGCATCCGCTACCATATTGTCTTTACCAGGATGATAAAGGATTTGACAATCATAATCTTTAAATAGCTCTACCCATCTCCTCTGCCTTAGGTTCAAATCTCTCTACTGCAAGATGTATTAAAGGCTCTTGTGATCAGTGTAGATCTCACACTTCTCACCATACAGATAATGTCTCCATATCTTAAGAACAAAGATAACTGTTATCATCTCTAGATCATGTGTAGGGTAATTCATCTCATGCTTCTTCAATTGTCTCGATGCGTATGCAATCACCTTTCCGTGTTGCATAAGAACACATCCAAGTCCCACTCTTGAAGCATCACAGTATATTGCAAATCTATCTGATCCTTCTGGTAATGCAAGTACTGGAGCTGTAGTGAGGCAATTTTTGAGTTTCTGAAAACTCTTCTCACACTCATCATCCCACTGGAATTTCACTTTCTTTCTAGTTAACTTGGTTAATGGCGAAACTATCTTGGAGAAATCTTTAACAAATCTCCTATAATAACCTGCCAAGCCAAGAAAACTACGAATCTCTATTACATTCGTAGGTTTGGGCCAACTCAACACTACTTCAATCTTCTTAGGATCCACTTGAATGCCATCTTTATTGATTACATGTCCTAAGAAGAACATATGATCAAGCCAAAACTCACACTTCGATAGTTTGGCATTTAACTGATGCTCCCTCAAGGTCTGTAATACTACTCTCATGTGCTCTTCATGCTCTTCTCTACTTTTGGAATAGATAAGGATGTCATCAAGGAAAACAATGATAAACTTATCAAAATATGGCTTGAGCACTCGATTTATCAAATCCATAAATGTTGTTGGGGCATTGGTTAACCCAAATGGTAACACTATGAACTCATAATGGTCGTATCTCGTTCTAAAGGCAGTCTTGCATATATCCTCATTCTTGATTCTGAGCTGATGACAGCTCGATCTGAGATCAATCTTGGAGAAGTGACTTGCTCCTTGCAATTGATTAAACAAATCATCTATCCTTGGCAAGGGATACTTATTTTTTATCGTCACTTTGTTCAACTATCTATAGTTGATGCAAAGTCTAAGTGATCCATCCTTCTTCTTCATAAAAAGGACTGGAGCACCCCATGGCGAACTACTCGGTCTTATGAATCCCTTATCCAATAAATCTTACAACTGCATTTTCAGCTCCTTCAACTTTACAGGTGCCATTCTATAAGGAGGAATGAATATTGGTTGCGTACCAGGAAGAAGTTTGATATTGAACTCAATCTCCCTTTTGGTTAGCAACTCTGGTAACTCTTCTGAAAATACATCTGAAAATTCACTAACTATTGGCCCTTGTTGCACCTCATTAGGAGTCTCCTTTATATCAATCACATGTGCCAAATATCCTATACACCCATTTCTTAGAAGTCTTCTCACCCCAATGGCCGATATCAAATTAAAAGGCACTTCACTTCTATCCCCTTGAAACACAAACTCATTTTCACTTTGTGGCTTGAACATTATCATTTTCTCATGACAATCTATGTGTGCATGGTATTTGGACAACTAGTCCATGCCAAGAATTTCATCGAGTTTTAACACTTCTAACTCAATCAAATCATTTGGAAGCTTTCTCCCATCAATCTCTACTATGCATAAAGGGTACATATGATACACATCCATAGTTTTCCCTAGAGGTGTGGACACTTCTAAAGGATTACTCATAAGTTCTCTACCCTTTCCCAATCTCTTAGCAAAACATGGTGAGATAAAAGAATGGGTAGCACCCGAATCAAATAGGACTCTAGCTTGTACATCTTGGATAAGAAGAATACATGTCACTGTAGCGTTGGAAGCACGGGCCTCCTGCGAGTTAAGGGCAAATACTCTGCCTCTACCTCTTCCCTCAGAAGCTTGACTGGTTCCTGGTGCTTGATTTTGCCCTCTTCCTCTACCCCCTGAGCTCTTAGTATCAAGTCTAGTCATCTGTACTGTAGGCTGGGAAATAGTAGGTGCATTCTGGTGATCTCCCCACAATGGACAACTTTTGATAAAATGTCCTATTTGTCCATACTTGAAATAAGTTCCATTGTTCCTTCTACATGCTCCCTCATGATTTCGCCCACATGTAGCACGAGTAGGTTGACTATAACTCTGCTAATCATGTTTAGGTGTAGAGTTGGTGGCTGGAGCAAAAACCATTGATACCCCTCTAGTCTATCTTCTACCCTGACTGCCTCCCTTGTATTGACTCTAAGACACAGTAAAAGTAGCAGGCTCAACTGTCTTCACATGGAAACTACTCCCTCCACCCCTACTCTAGTTACCAAATCCATTGGGCTTGTTCTTGTTCCTCTGATCCCTTTCTGCTCTATCTTCCTTGCTCTTAGATTCCATTTGCTTTGCCTTAT
This sequence comes from Vernicia montana, assembly GCA_949750685.1. Lineage (NCBI taxonomy): Eukaryota > Viridiplantae > Streptophyta > Magnoliopsida > Malpighiales > Euphorbiaceae > Vernicia > Vernicia montana. The sequence goes on from CATKHJ010240209.1 coordinate 10,254, forward strand.
CAATCAACTTAGACAATGAAGCAAATTCAATGGCATATAGAGCATTGTGTAGAGGTGTAATCAAACCCCCTCCGAAATCTCCTTATTCGTGCTGCTTCTATAGGCACTTGTGAGACCTCGCCCAAACGCCCCTCCCCTCGCTCGGGAGAAAATTGATTTTAAATTTGCCTTAAGGAAAGGCGAGCGATTTTTAAGGGAGATTAGGTACGAGTTTTGGTGTTCACGATTGAAAGCGGCTATCGCCTCAAAATTTGATTTGATTTTTGGAAATGGTTCGAGAGTCGCCACCCTAATTTATTTAAATGGAAAAATTAAAGAAAAATCCAATTTTGACTCCAATTCATTAATCTGTAATTAATTTACCCAAGGATAAAATCACTAGTTTTCAAATCAAGTTGAGCTCGGGGACTAGGTTTTTTGATTTTAAATAATATTGATTTGGCTCTTAAGTTTAATTTGACTTTAAAAATTGATTTCATGAATGACGAGTATTAATTGCAATTGCATGATCATGGCATAATTATGAGTGCGTGGGAAAATAAAGAGCAAGTATTTAAACATCCACAAGTAAAGGAGAGTATTTCCTCTAGCCCTTATGAGTACCAGGGAAATCACAAGATCGCTCCTTTACTCCAAAATAATTAAATTAACTGATTACAATTTACAAAAAAATATAAATTGACATTTACATGGGAGATAAAAGGGGAAAGGGGATGGATTAGGAATTTGGATTTAGATTCCAAGCGTGTCTACGTACCCCACTGAATGGGGATCAAAACTCACGTAGTTCATTCCACGGTGAGGTGGAGGGATTTAAGGTTTGGTCAAATTGATTTGATTTGATTTTGGGTGATTTTGGGGTTAGTGAGAGAAGATGATGTACCTTCTTTTGGGGGGATTTTGAGTGGGTGGAGTGCTTTCTGGATCGAAATTTTGTTTTATCAATTTTGGATGATGAATTTAAATTAATCTCGGAGAAAATTAATTTGATGATTTGGATGCTAAATTACCCAATTTTTAATTAATTAAAAAGATTAATTAATTAAAGTGATTAATTAATCAAATTGAGTTAAAGATTAATTAATTAAAATCGAAGAGAAATTAATTAATTAATTAAATTAATTAGAGTGATTACTCAAAATGAGTGTGAGAAAATTAATTAAAGAGAAAGAGAGAAAAGAGCAAATGGATAGCCATCAACAAATGCTTAAGGGGTGAAGAGAAATGGAAAATGGAGGGGAGTATTTATAGGAAAAATGAGATGAAGGTATTTTAGGTAGTGAAAGAGTGAAAAAACCAAAAAGGTAATGCCTTTTAGTTTGAAAAATCAGGCTCGAAGAGTAAAATTGTAATTTTGAAGTACAGGAATGAGGCACAAAAATCGAGGCTGTGGCCGAAGGTTCAGCGGCGCCGCTAGATGGTCGGGCGGCTACTGACGTGGCGTGTAGCTAACGATACGAGCGTGATGATCGAGGTTGGGGCGGCACCGCCGGAGGTTTGGGCGGCAATTTTGGGCTCTCTGGCAGCGCCGCCTGGCTGCCTAGCAGCAACTGACATGGTAAAAGGTTTTTTTTTTTTTTGGGACATCTAAGTCAATTTTTGGGACTTTCGGGATTATGAAAAATTACCGGTTAGTGACGATGGATCCAAAATTAATTATCGTTGTAGTATGATGCCTGAAAGCCAATTTTTGCTTCGGGGGCGCTGCCCCCTTGACCCCTACCTGCTAACTGGCTAGCGGGACCACCATACTGGTTCTGCGTAGCGTATGAAATTTAGCATGTGTCAAGCTGCGGTAACATCTTAAGGATGCAAAATTGAGGGTTTACAGCACTATCTCTTGAGCAAACTTGCTCAACCGAGTGAACTCTTTAGCATAGTTAGTCACTGACATACCTTGCTTCTTCAGCTTTTTCAAATTGGGCTATTCTATTTTCCCTTTCTACTTCACCCAAGAACTCATCAATCATATCATGCTTGAATTGTTCCCATACTGGTGGTACCTCCTCATATAATTTGTTCTCTACATGTCATTGAAACCAATCCCATGCAGTATCCTTTAATAAAACTCCCACCAACTCGATTTCCCTTGCATCAGAACATGGAAACCGTCTTACTACGTTCTCTACTTTCTCAAGGAATCCATGCGGTTCTTCCCCCTACTCACCATGAAATTTCGAGAGTCCCATCTTTAAGAAACTATACATGCTCACCCCACGATCATCAATCACCCTCCTAGCCACATGTCTAGGAGTAGGAGCATTTACAGGAGCCGGTGGCATTCTCTCTTGTACCAGTAGAGGATGAGGCAGTGATGCTACATTAGCATCTTGTTGCCTCAATCGTCTCAACTCATCTAATTCTCGATGAAGCTCTTTATTCTCTCGCCTCAAATCATCATCATCACCTCTTGGAGGAACATTGACTTCTTCCACTTGAACCTGGCGTTTAGCTCTAGATGGTTCAAGTGGTTTCTCATAAATGGAAGCGGCATCTAAAGCCATGTCTAGTGCATTTACATTCTAAAGAGGAACTCGTCTCGGTCTACCTCTTCCTCTTCCTCTTCTAAAAGGCATCTATAAGATAAACACATAACAAAAGATTTAACACATGATGGTTATCGCAGATTTACACATAAACGATGACTTCAATGGACATAGAGGAATTTCCTATGCTCCATAGTGCTCACATATTCTATGACTTATGTAGTCTAAACTAGACTTAACCTTATACTCTGATACTAACTTTGTTACAGCCCAACTTCGCAACTGTGATGGTCCTAGGGTATGGGTAGGTATAAGGCCATTAAAAACCTATAGAACCCATCTAAACATATAATCCTCATGTCAATATAACAATTAACACCTACACATCTCACGATCAGAACCTGAATATATATACATACTCATAATCTCATAAGTTCATATTACTCATATCAACGCATAGATTCCCATAAAACAATACACATAATATCATTCATGTAACTGCCATTAAGGCCAAAAGAATAACTCCCTTTACACTCACAGAGCACTACAATATACTTCAATTACATAAAAATAAAGGAGAAATTACATTGATCAAAATAGTTCTTTAGAATGTAGAATGCCTGAAGTACCGAGCTGATAAACTTCTAATCTCTTGAAAATGGAATCACTAATGAGATAAAATAGTGAGTAAAGAATATACTACCATACTTGTGATACTAGGTAATTCAAGGCTAGCTTACAAGGATGGTAGGGCTCATATCTCGTCAAATGACTTATAATATAAAATTTTGGTTTATATAGTTCAATTGAATCAAATGGTAGTGTAATATAAGAATATATATACACACAACTCATGAAAGAAACATAACTCATAAGTAAATGAAAATAGAAATCATCCATATGAAAAATATAGGAGTAGAGGCATTTTATTAAGCATTCTCCCTACATAAAAATAAAAGTAGAGGCTAGGTAGGCATACTCTTCCACATAATAAGAGTAGAGATCTTTTGTCAACATACTCTTCTACATGAAATACATGAAACTGATCAGGTTCCATGTCTAGGACAATTTACCTTTCCTAGATAGGGGTAGGATATTATACCCTATTCATCGGGTTACAATGTGCACAATGTCTGATGCTTAACCCACATCAGTCAAGGATTTCTATTTCATTCCAAGGATATCAATTCATAATAAGGATATAAAGGTTCACATGGTTCAAATGGAATTCTTATGGTTCACATATTCATATAACACTTGTAAATTCACCAATAAAGAGAATTTGGGTTCATATGATTCGAATGGATTCATGGATTCATTCATATATATTTTCACATGGTAGTTTATCAAAAATTTAGGCTTTAGGCCTTAGGATAACTAATACAAATATAGTAGTATATTTTCTATTCACTTTAGCCAAAAACAATGTTCCACTATCTCTTATAAGATCCTCTATCGCATTAAGCAATAGGGCTCATCACAACCATCATGTTCCCCATCATGACTTCCAGGAGGAACTATTCACATTAACACGTAATAGCCAATAAATAGATTAATTCATACTCTTAATCATCATATACAAGTTAATATTATAGTTCTCACTCTTATCCCCTCCCCAAACATAGACTCATAATAAGAAAGAAGAAGAACATAAAAGAAAGTCAAAACCCTAACTTATCTCTTCAATAAATGCTTCAATTATAGAAGAAAGGATGACTTCTAGCAACCTTAGATCCCTTAATCGATGCAGTAAATGAAGTATTTTGCACTTAATATAGGTGGGTGTGGTGTTTCTCTTAGAGTTTTAGGGTTAAGGAGGAGCAAATGGCTTAAATAAACTGATTTGGGGCTAAATTTCCGTTATATAGCCCTCTAAATTTACTCAGACTCGACATGATGAATGACCGTTCACCACATATGAACAAGCGTTCATCTCATATTCTTTAGCTTTAGTTGTTCACATAAAAGGTTTCTGAATGAGCCTTCAAGTAGATGAACGAGCATTCTCTTGTATGAACGAGCGTTCATGTTCTGTGAATGAACATTCATCTCCATTTTCTCAATTTGCTATTGTTCATGTAGGGGATTTCTGAACACATGTTCAACCATATGAACGAGCATTCATGTCCATGAACGAGGGTTCAAGACTATGAACGAGTGTTCACACTCTAAAACTTTCAAAACATCCATCAATTCACCACATATAACCATAAACTTACCCCATTAGCCTTATCCCAATATAAATACCACATAATCATCATATATCACTAAGCATACAACTCATAGCTCATAAATATACTTGGTACACATCTAGTAACTCATACAAAGGATCAAATGATTACACACATGAACTTGGGGTATTACATATTTATCCATATTACTTTGTATATTATAATTTATGAATAATTTCATTATTGTTTTACTCTCAGTATATAAGAACAACGTGAACCTGAAGTTCAATAATCAAACTTTGAAGGTTTGGCATGACATGCCAATATGCATGCAGCTTCACTTCGGATTCAAATATTTGCATATCATATACACTCTCCCTTTATAACTTGTACATGAATGTGAACCTAATATTTCTCATCTGCGAGTTTTTTGTTGTGCCATGTATGTACTAATAATACCACCTCAATGTGCAAAAATGAGTCCATATAAAAGACTTGAAATTTATTTTAATAGGGCACATTTTTCAACATTAGGGGGAGATAAAAATACATGTTAGTGCTAAAGAATGTCGAAAAATTTTCTAGAAGGAAGACCGTTTAAACAGTTTTGATCCACGTACAAGTCAGAGTGAACTAGAAGTTCATAAAATAATGTAGTTGCAACAAATTGTAACTCAACTGTCGTATGCATTTTACAGATGCTAAAAGAGTGACAAAATCTCATATTCCAGCTGTTAATACCTCAACAAAGGTTGTGGTTCCTACTGAAAATAGAAAATCAATCGAGCTCGACACACGCCAGAAGCGTGGATAATAAATTGGAACTAAAGATAAAAATCCATGAAAAAAGGAAAAGCAGCGTCACTAAGAATATCTCCTGAAGAGAAGACTCTTGAAAAGGAAGATCTCAGTCAAAGAGCTATAGTCAATGATGAGACACAGGTTGAGATAATGAAACAATTATATCCTCAAGATATGGCTCCTGGAGTTGATGATTAGATGAATGAAAATGACGAGATCTTGATTAATTTTGTGATATATGATAAAGATTTGATAGAAATTCATTTATCGTCGACTATGAGTTTGCCTCAACAGTAGCTCTTGCTGTCTCAAGAGACAATTTGGATCCAAAACCTATGAATCTAAATGAATGTCAACATAGACATGACTGGCCATCATGGAAAGAGACAATTGAGGCCGAGCTAGACTCGCTATTTAAACGCATGGTATTCGGACTTGTTATGTTGACTCCCCAAAATGTGAAACCAGTTGGGCATAAATGGGTGTTTGTCCGAAAGCGTAATGAGAATAATGAAGTGGTAAGATATAAAGCGAGACTAATTGCTAGGGTTTTTCGCATAGACCTGGTATTGACTAAGAGAAAACTTATTATCCTGTTATGAATATGATCACGTTCTGTTACTTAATTAATATGGCAGTTAAAGAAAAGCTTGATATGTGCTTGTGAAAATGATATTTATATGAGAGTCCGAAAAGGACTAAAGATATCATAAATGAATGCACATCAAACATGTGATATGTATTACATCAAATTGCTGAGATCCCTGTATGGATTAAAGCAATTTGGACGTAGGTGGTATAATCGTTTGATTGAATCCTTATTGAAAGAAGGATATGTGAATAATACACTAGGATTATATGTATTCATAAAAGACCACATAGTAATTCTATTATTATTGCAGTATATATTGATGATCTAAATGAGACTTATAATAAACTCTTGAAAAGTGAGTTCGAGATGAATTTAAAATAAACAAAATTTTGTATCGGCCTACATATTGATTATTTATCCCTAAATGAGTCCTAATACACCAGTCTACTTATCTGGAAAAGGTATTTAAGCAATTTTGCGTAGATAAATCCTTTCTCTTAAGCACGCTAATGGTATCCGCTCACTAAAAATGAAGAAATACCCTTTTTAGACCTAAAAAAAAATAACAAAAAGCTATTAATTAGTCTTGAAGTACCATATTTAAGTGCAATAGGAGCACTCATGTATCTTGCAAAATGCATCAGGCCTGATATTGCATTTGCAAGAAAAAAAAATCCTAGTTAGTGTGAGGCCTCGCCCGAGCACCGGTCCGATCCGCTAGAGGGGATCGAAATGCTGATTCGGGTCTGGTCTCACGATGGAACCCTCGGATTCGGATTGGTTGATCTTTGAAAAGCGTTTGGGAGTCGCCACTTTAATTTATTTTATTTTGGGAAAAGTTAAGGGAAAAACTCATTTGACTCCAATTATTGTCCAATGAAAAAGTACACTAGTCTCGATTACCAAAAAGGATTCGGGAACTAGGTTTTCGGTTTATTTTTTAATTAAAATGAGTTTGGCAAGTTTAATATACAATGACTTAAAATTGAATTTCATGAACAATAATAATATATGAACAATTATGAATTAATCAAATAAAGCGATAAAGTAATTAAATACAGAAAGTAAATAAAAATCTTAAATTTACAAAGTAAACCAAAATAGGGGATACTTTCTCTAGCCCTTATGGGATTCTAGGAAAGCAACACATTCCCCAATAATTAATCCAAATAACAAAAAGCAATTAAAGAATCCAAATAACAAAAAGAAATGAAAGAAATGAAATAAAACACAACATTACATAAAGAAAATGAAAGAGGGAGAAAGTCTATTTTAATTGGATTTGATGCTTTTTCAGACAAGCATGCCTACGTATCCCTTCGAATGGGAATCAAAATCCACGTAGTTCGCCTTCTTGTGAAGGAAGTCTGTTTTAGTCTGAACCTTTTATCATGTTTAAGTTCATTGATTAAAGGTTGGTTGGATTGATTTTAATCAAACAAGTTGATTACCAAGTTGTTAATTAGGTTAGGTTTTAATTAACAAAAGAGCATTGATTCAATTGAAACAAGTTAATTAATTCAGATTCTAATCAACATGCAAGAAAGGATCGGAACAAGTTAATTATTTCAGTTCTTAATTAATATGCCTTTGAAGCGATAAAAAAGAAAGGGATTGAAGAGATAGGGATCATATTATGGGGAAAAGGATAATAAATAACTAGACTATCGCAAAAGAACTTAAAAGAAAGGGAAACAAAGGAAGGGGAACATGCAAAAGGGAAGCAAAGAAATAAAGAAAACTAAACTAAGAGAAAACTAGCAATAAAGAAACTAAGCTAAAAGAAAACTAGCAATAAAGAAACTAAGCTAAAAGAAAACTAAAAAACAAACAAAAGGAAGCAAAGAAAGCAAACAAATAAATAAATAAAAGAAAAAGGAAGAATATAAATACCTTTTGATGACGCTTCGGGACGTATGGACGGAGCGGGCGACC
>CATKHJ010240413.1:0-26895 GCA_949750685.1 Vernicia montana
TGTCTTGCTATAAAATCCCAAAACAAACTTGTTTGAAACTAAATGCAATTATCTCTAGATTTTGGTGGAGTTCTAATTCAGGAAAAAAGGGATTAATTATGGAGAAATGGTCTGAAATGTCAAAATCAAAATTTTCTGGAGGTCTGGGTTTTAAGGATTTTGAGGTGTTCAATCTGGCAATGCTTGCAAATCAAGCATGGAGACTTATCACTACCCTTGAATGCTTATGGGCTCAAACTGTCAGAGCTGTTTATTTTCCCCAAGGTGACTTTTGGTCTGCTAAGAAAGGAAATAGACCTTCCTAGAGCTGGGATAGTCTTATGGCAGTTAAGGAATGTTTAATAGATAGGGCTAGACTTAATGTTCAGGGTGGAAATGATATAAGGATCTGGAATGATCCTTGGGTACCAGATATACCCCAATTTAGAGTAAGTTCTCCTAGGCCCCATTCTTTCTTGCCATATACCGTTTCAGATTTGCTAAATGAAAGAAGAGAATGGGACATCAATAAATTAAGGCAAAATTTTAATAATCAAGAAGTGGAGGCTATTTTAAGAATTCCAATAGGTCCTGAATCTAAAAAGGACACTTGGGTATGGAATTGGAATAGAAATGGAATGCTAACAGTGAAATCAATTTACAGAAGAATATTGCACCTAAAGGAAGAAAGAACAGCAGTCAAGCAGCCTTCTTCTTCAACCAACTATCCTGCAAACTGTGGAAGCAAATTTGGAACTTGCAACTGCACCCAAAAATTGCTATCCTTATTTGGAGGGCTTGTAAGAACAAATTAGCTACCAAGGATCAACTATTTAGAAGGAAAATTGTTGAGAATCCTATTTGTGATTTGTGTTTTCAATATCAGGAAAATACAGAACATTGTTTGTTCTTCTGTGATCATGTCAGGGCCTCTTGGTTTGGATCACAATGGGGTTATAGCCCAAATTCAAATTCTCTCAATTCCTTTGCAGAATGGTGGTCTTCTATGGTGACCTATTTCCACAATTCTCAAGATTCCATAGCATCAAAAAGGCTAGCCTATTTCTGCTGGGCTATTTGGAAGCAAAGGAATAGAAGAATCTTTCAACAACAAGAAATAGATCCATACAAGACTATTCAGATTGCTGATAGGTTGTTTCAAGAGTATCAAGCATCCCAATCCTTTGTAGCCTCTTTGTCTCAAACAAAATCTAATGAGAATGCTAGATGGAGGCCTCCTGCACAAGATATTATAAAAGCTAATTTTGATGCTTGTTTCAATATAGGAACAGGTATAGCAGTTATCTCTGTGATTTTCAGAAATGACAAAGGAGATTTGTTGGATGACATAGCATTTAAAAAAAAGACAAGAAATTCATTTACTGCAGAAGCTGAGGCAATGGTGGCAGCAACTAGACATACTGTTACTGCTGGATATCAGAAACTAATATTGGAGACAGATTGCCAAGCCTTATCTAATGCTTATACTGTTCCTGTTAAAACAAGTCCTCTGGAAGTGCAAGCCTTACTAGCAATTGTAAAAGACCTTAATTCTTGTTTTCAGTCTTTTTGTTTTTGTTGAGTTAAAAGAGGTGCAAATAAACCCGCAAATTGGGTTGCTAATACCTTGCTGTACAATTTTTTATCTCCAGTCTGGTCTGTTGTATTGCCTTATAAGCTCCAAACATTATTAGCTGTTGATGCATCTTCTATTTCTACTGAATGAATTACGATTTCTTTGAAAAAAAAAAAAAAAGTGTAATTCATTATATATTCTCTATCTAATAACACCTATTTTCACCAACTATAAGGTACTGGTTACTCAGCCCAAAAGCAAAATATCAAGATTTTCAACATTGATGGTGGAATGGATTGAAGAACTCATATCAGCCACGAACACGATAAAAATAAAAAAATAATAAACAAAATCGTGTAAAAGAAAATAAAAAACATAAAAATGTTTAAAATAAAAAATGACGGTATAAATGATTCAATATTTTACGTCCACACCAGGAATAACCTAGTTAAAAAAATGCTAGGGTCGATAAGAAAATTTTCTCAGTTTAGTAGCTGGCTATAACTAATTCAGATGGTGTTCCAGTGAATCCTACAGTGAAAACTCTTTCTTCTCTTGTTTGAAGTAATTTGCATGAAATTTTGGTAATAAATCACATATTTAAGTGGATAAAACAGCTGGCTTCTGTGCAGAATCTTCTACCTGCAAGCTCTTGTAATATTTCACAAGGACTTCCCAACCACCAGGACACATAAAACCATCTGGAGGGTTCTCACCATTTCTTGCATAAGTCCGCATCTGCAAGAAAACCACGAGCACATCAAATTATAAAAAGGAGGTTTATATTATGATGATTGTTCTAATGCCCATCAGATATGAAAACTTAGAGATTCACTGGCCTTATTTAGTTGTGGGAAACAAAGCCTATTTTCCAGAAAATTATTCTAAGAAAATAGAAAATTGGAATTTTGTGTTTAATTATCAAAATTTTCTAAATGAAAATTTTGAAAATAATTTTCCAAATTTTCTAAAATTACACTATATTATAAAAAACTACTTTATAATGTTTCCACTATCCTTTAAAATAAATAGTTATGGAAAATAATAGTTATTATATCTTTAATACAAAAAAGGAATTTTAGAAATAAAAATGGAAATGGAGGAATAGAAAAAGTTTTAAATGAAAAGGAATCTTAACATATTTTCTTATTTTCTATTTTTTAATTTGAAAAATAGAAATATTGGAAATTAGAAAATGAAAAAGAAAAATAAAAAATATTTTCCATAATTATCTTATTTTCTATTTTTTAATTTGAAAAATAGAAATATTGAAAATTGGGAAATGAAAAAGAAAACTAGAAAAATATTTTCCATAATTAACAAGGCTACACAACCTCTATCATAGGAAAATTAGCAGAGCAAATAAGAGGAAACATCAACATCTTGAACACTGCATGAAATCATGTGATTGTTGAGCAATAAAACTCGAACATTCAGGAAAGTATTCCGACTAACTAGAGGAATACATAAGCAGCCCGTACAAGCCTTTTTCTCTGTTTCTTGAAAGAAATTGGGGAAAAGAAACTTACTATGAGACACAAGATTTTTCTTCTTCATTTTGAAATGCTTAAATCATCGCATCCCATTGTTTTTCTTCTTCTTCTTCTTTTTTTTTTTTCAATACTACATCCTAGATACACCTTACTAATATAAGACACTAACTATGGTACGTGAGATTGAGAAGTACTAGGATTGCAGGTGGAAAAGTATAATTAGGGACTTTATGGTCCAAACAGCCCACTAACGGAGACAAAATATTTATGAAAAAGTTTTTAACAATTCAAGGACATATTGTTGCCAAAATGACTACTTTCAGATCCATGGAGCTTAAGATAACCAAGGAATCAGATACTGTTCATACCTTAGTTCCAGAGATGAAGAGGAAGTCCTGAGCATGAGATGGATCAAAAAATGCCATCTTCTTTGCTGCAGTGTCATATGCTGCCACCTGCACAACACAATGAAGAAAATTTATTCCATGACTTATTTGCGGGGAAAACACAAAAAGCAGAGTTGGATGTACCCTGTATTTAAAACATCAGAAGTCCAACTATTATGCTACAAAACTTAACCTAACACAAAAAAAAAAAAAAGTACAAATTCCCAGAACAAAGACATAATAACTACCAAATTGAGGTTAGATGTGAACAACATATCAAAGTAGAACAAAAACAGTAAAGATGGCGTCTCAAGTACTGTAATTAGCAATGTAGCCCCATGTTGTAAGAGCATCTTCTTGCTTTGCATTGTTTGAGAACCCACTGTTTTCCATTGTCCCCCAAATGTTTGATCTCTTACCCTCTTTGTCCAAATTATCAAATACCTACAGAAGTTTTACTCAAGCTTAACAATATTGTTCTACATGGGTTCTACAATATTCTATTCATTCTTTCAATACTGAAACAAAGCAAAAAGCATAGGCACTTCGACCAATTCCCACCAATCTAATTAATCTCAAGAAAAGTCATTGATATCCATATATCACATCATGTAAGGACCAACCATCAATTCAAGGGCAAAGGCTCTTCATTGCTAAGGAACATATGTTGAAAACATCATTTACCTAGTCCACAACGAGGTAGCTAGAATTTAAAAAACAAATGCTATCATCTCTAGAATGGTTATTTCAAAGGTTCTGGAATTGCTCAAGTAACCACTAGGTATGAAAATGTAATGTTTGTTGGTGTTTGTACCAGACTGTTTAAGTTGTAGAGTTAGAGTAGCTAATGCACTATCATAAGATTACTTAACATTGTTTATTTGAAATTCCCAACCTTTGTAAACAATAAAAAGTAATAAAGAGAATTAGGAAAGGAAAAGAATTTCAACAGTTGAGGCAAGAAACTCGTAATACCTACCCTAAATGGCAAAATATTTAACTTCTCCAAGCCAGGAGCCATGCTCAGAACCTTCTTTCCATGATCAGGATCATATAAATCTCTCTTCTCTGTTGGGTGGCCCATACCAGCAGGATCACGACCTACTATGTAAAAATTAGCACCGGCATTTATCCGTCCCTTGGCATGCCACTGTACTTCGGTTGGACCTGCATAATGCATAGGTGATGGGAATATAGCAACAATGGTAGTATTAGGGTCAAGAACACCATCTTCTAGGACCTGTTTGAAAACAAATTCATGAATACTCATTCCATAGGAAATGGACTCATTCTAAAAGGGATGACATCTAGTTATAACATGGCTCATCAGCCCATTGTTATCTGAAGCTAAATAGAGGAAATTGATGAAATTACCTTGCTATGTTGTTCCATCCGAACATCCAAAGGCACATCATCAGCCTTTGTGAAACCTCCCAAAGGATGTAGTAGTAGAATTGGATTCTTGTACCCCATTTCCAAAAGTCGCTTGCGTGTATCATTCATCAATAAGGCATGCCCATTATGCACAGGGTTCCTCAATTGAAAAGCAAAAACTGCATCAGCTTGAAGTCTATCAAATTCCTTCCGAAGTTGTTTGGGAGAAAGCCTATAATGATCAAGCCCATCGTTATATTTGATAGGCTTTAGTACCTCCAAATCTCCACCTATGAGCCAATTTCCAGCTGGAGTGATGCATTCCTCAACATATGGTAATCCTGGTGCAGTTGTACCCCAAGTTCTTGCTATTCTTTCCTCTTTATTATGCTTGTATATCTCAATACTGCAACAAAAGGCAAACTTAAGACATGCTTTGGCTAAAAGAACAAGAGATTCATGTAATTTGGTCAACATTGAGCTAGGTAGCTAGGTATACACTAACATTTAATTCTAAAAAGTAATGATGACTTAAAACTATACAAGGAAAAAACAATTAGTTTTTACAAACAAAATTGGTATGTAGGGATGTGAAGGTCTATGTCTACAAAATAACATGACTAACTTTTGCTAGAATCCCATCAATTCTAAATTGAGCTCACCCATAGTCAGTTTACCCAAAATGTGACAGATTGACAGTCTCTTGTTAAACTCTGATTCCATTAACCAATAACGTTATCTCCTTGATTAACATAAATGTTTCACCAAACTCACGTATAAGTGAATCTGCGTTTGTTAAATGCCAAGTGACTAGGGTATTTGAAGCATGTACTTGTTCAGAACCTAGGATGCGGAAGTAGTCAACCTATCTAGTGTCCTTTACAAAGATGCATCAAATTCATCTGCCAAGTTACATATGCCTAAACCAACTCAATGTTCATAACAAAAGCTATTACCAATTACACTCCACACTCGGAGAATTGGTCTTGTTATTTCCAAATGCCAGCCAAAATCATAAATTTGCATTTTGACCAGTGTAGAGATATTTAAGTAACATTCTTAACAGACGAGGATGCTAAGTGTCCCTTCCACGTCCGATTAAACAATTATAAATTTGCTTGATGATTTTATTAGTTTAGATTCCACTATATTTTAAATACAATAACAGAGCTCCACAATAAAAAAATTAACACTTAAAGACAGAAAGATTAAGCGATTAACCTTCTCAGAATGCCAATTAAATCCCCATCAGAAGCAACCAACCCAACATTCTTCGACGACCCAATGCTCTCCTTGGTCTCTTCATCAATCGCCAAAACAATGGGAAGCGACATATTAACCACAGTCTCATCCGCCATTCTCAACGAATTAAAATGCAGACTCTGTAAATACTCATTTTCTCTCATGAACCCTCTCAACGGACTCGCCCATCCCTCGCTAATTACGTGAACCCACTCAACATCGATCTTGGTCAGCCTAACCTTAGGCATTGACTCGGCCTCTAAACCTTTCGCTCCCCTCTCACTCTCTGGCACAACCAGATCCACCAGAACCCCACCATCGGGATCGATCAGCGAGCTCTTGATCAAAGGAATGGAAGACAGAACTGGGTAAGAAGAATTTAGCATTTTGGGTTTATTATACAAGAAATGAATCAATGGATTAGAATGGTAAATGGGTTTTGTTCGAATTCTGGTGTTGTAACTAGTGAATTTTGTTTTGCTATTTGTATAGAGATTAAGGGTATTGTAAGGAGTAATGTGTAGTCTAATTGTTAGAGACATTGTGAGTAATAGTGGGAGAGATGATAAGATTTTGAGAGTGGGTTGTGAGAGTAATGAGAAGAGATCCGTTTAATTTGGGGAGTTCTAAATTTAGGCAAGGCATTTTGGTAGGAGCAAAGAGGTCCACTCCACACGTTGCTTTACCCTTTCCAGCTTGTGGACGGAAGTTGGCTGCTGGTCTGCATTTTTGCTGGGGACCAAAATCTTAACAAGGAATGGGCCAAAATAGACGGAAAGCTATTTGCCCTACTACCACTGGAGAGCGCAGACTTCAAGTTCCCACTTGTGCTTTTAGCCTTTTACATACTACACGCTACGCAGGCCATGTCGTGTAGCTTTCGAGGATTCGATTTCTCTGCAAGTTTTATGAGAATTTGGTTAGAGTTTGCACCAACCTGGACTTAATTTGACATTGTGATTATTTTGTTTGCAAAACCCAAATTGATCATGAGTTTTTTTTTTTTTTTTTTTTTTTTTAAATTGATCATGAGCTTTAGCTATAAGAGGAACAAATAAATAATATTGGGGAAAGTATAAATAGGTAAAATGTAATTTGAACATTTTACATTTATGAACCTCTATCAGTTTTTTTTTTCACAAAAAAAAAAAAATATTGTTATTTATTCCGTTAGCAGTTTGAAATCCTTACCATTAATATTATTAGTCAATATTGATGTGACATAGTGAACGTTGACTTGGCGCTTGTGGATCTCATTTTTATCCACATGGCTATTTAAAAAAAAAATTAAAAAGTGGGTCTCACATGTGTTACGTCAACATTGACTAAATATGTTAAGGGTATAGACTATAAACTGTCAATAAATCAAACCATATGATTTTTTTGTCAAAAAAAAAAAATACAGACTCATAAATATAAAAGATCAAATCACATGATATTTTTTTGTACTTTCTCCAATAATATTTTAGTATCCTTATTTTGGCTTCTTTCTTAAGTTTGGATTTTAATTAATAAAATTTAATTCTTTACAATGAAATGTTTCCAATGTATTTTAATTTCAAGGTAAAAATAAGAATTACAATCTGATACATGTTGATCAGTATAGGTCACTCTAGGCGAGTCATAGCTCGCCTGATAATGAGCTCTCCCAGACGTGGATCGCCAGACGAACTATAGATCAATCCGCCAAACGTATTTATCTTCTATAGTCATCATGGATGATCCATGATCTCTACCCACATTCTCCACTCCCGTAAATGTAGGCATTACCATCTCCATCATTTAGACACTTAGTGGTTCTATATTTTAGGGATTTGTTCCCCAAAACAGTTTCTTATAAATACCCTCTGGCACTCCATGATACAGGTTACGTATTTTAAAACACAAAAACTCTATATATTCCTTAGAAGAAAAAACACATTCTAACTTAAGCATCAGAGTGCTCACCCAGGCAGATTGCATGGACACTCTAGTTCTTTGTTTTGCAGGTTCAACCAATTCGGATTATAGATAGTGAGAAATTAGAGTTTGGTTTGCTCACATCATTTGGTGCTGTGAGTGTGGATTGCACACGCGACCTTCAGATTTCCAATTTGATTCTCTCGTTCAATCATCATGGATCCAAATTCTAACAATAGTGGCCTTGACCTTAACTTTTTCCATTTGCATTATGAGAATGAAGAGACCCAACAAGAAAACCGCCAAATTCCCCCAGTAGTACCCAACCTAAATAGCCCACCTTTAGACCTAAACAGCCCAGCAACTATATAGTCACTTTTCACTGCCTTCACAAAATTCACCAACCAGATAAAGGAACTAAAACAAGTCATAACCCAACAATCTCAAACAACCATTCCACTAGCTCCACAACCTGATCCTATAACTAGGGAGAGGGAAAAATAAATAGTTGTAACTGTAATAACTTGAATTTTTATTTATTTTAGAAAATTTTATTTTCGTACAGAAATATAATTATTTAATTCGACTTACTGTACTTGCATTTAATTGGAATTTGAATTATCATCATTATTTTAAAAATATATTGTTTAATTATATTTATATTTTAAGTAATTAAAAAATTTTGTATAGTCGATATTTCATGAAATAAGAATATTTTATGAAATTAATAAATTATGTTTTGATTTATAATAGTTTATTTATTAAAAAATTAATTACAAAATTTAAGAAAATATTGATTTTAATATTGGTTATTAAAGTTTAAGGAAGTTATTTATTAGATCAAATTATTATTTTGAATTATAGATTTTAAGTAAATACTAAATTTAATATTGCTATTATTATTATTATTTAAAAAAATTATTTTTGGTATTTATTTCAGTCCAACAACCAATCAGATGGTTGTTTGCTCCTGCCCAATTAGAGGAGAGAGAGAAAGAGAGAGAGAGCGGAGCCCCGATCGCCCGCCTCCGGCCACCACCGCAAGACACTGCCGCCACCATTGAGCAACCCAATCTTTGGCGACCACCAAGGATGCAGCAGCGACCGAAAACGGTAGTTGACGGTGATGCACGTTCGGTGTGAAGTTTTCCGGCAACCGAAGCTTATGACGCCGATTCCGGTGTCGGATGCCGACGATTTTGGTGTCAATCGACTCCTCGTGTCAAGAGCTTCATTTCTATACCTAGTATGTCGGCTGGAGATGACCGAAGAAGGATATCGAAAAATGGGAGACCGAAATTTTGGGCTCGATTCTCAGCAATCGGCGGTGAGTGGGGGAAAGTGACATTCATTTTCGGGCTCCTGGCATTAAGACGAGCAAAATGGTATGAGCGGCGCCTCCAACCACCACCGGCGGTGGTGGCGCATCGTCGGCCGGTCACCAGCGAGTGGGCCCCACACGCCATTGGTGATCCAAAACTTCCAGTGAGCTACATTTCATGCATACATCGCGATTTCGATATTAGTTTGCGAGAATTTGGCTCCGGTAAGCCTATAACGCTATTTTTTTTTTATTTATTTCGGTGTTTAAAATACCTAGAAAATGATTGTCTTGCATGTATTAGGCTTAAATTAATAATTTGAATTAATTATGGGATTTTATGAATTTATTTAAGTCGAATTTGTATTATCTATAATTTTCTTTTAATTAAATGGTTAATTGTTAATAAGTGAGATTAATTAAAATAATTATATATTTATGAGTTAAATTTATGTTCCTTGAATTAAATTAATAAATTTGAGATTAATATAAATTTTCATGAATTTTATATTATGAATAGATTTAATTTATTTTTAAATATTATGTAATTCTTTGGTTAGTAATTTTTATGAATTTAATTATATAAGTTTTATATTGTTTTGAAAATGAGTATTGAACTGAATTAATTTATAAGGATTCCAATTTAGAAAATATTCATTTTATGTAAAAAAAATGAATTTGAAATTTACGTGTGACTATGAAGAATGTTTCCCATTTGTATGATATTTTTCTAAGGTTGGAAATGTAAATTTTGATATATGGTTTATTAACTAAAATAATTTTATTAAAAGAATGCTTATAAATTATCTTGTAAATAAATGACCGAATGTTTACATTGTTAAGTATATTAATAACTTTCTTTTATATGTATATGTGTTTGAGTGGTGCACCATTGGAGGAATTGAGATTATGGTGATGATTGTTAAGTTGAAGAACTAGGTGGGGGTCGTTGAGCTGTGATTGATTATTGTGAGTCTTGATGGCATATTTGAAGTGTTTAATTATTTTGTTTTAATAGAGTCAAGTCATAGTTATAGGAGAGACTCTGCCGAAATTTCGACATAATATTTAGAGTTGTTTAAGTATATCGTAGTTGAGTGGTCAGTGTTATAATAATCTTCTTGCTATACAGTATTAGCATTTCAAGCATTGTGAACCCTTAATTTTGCACCCCCGGCATGTGGTTGGACCTAAAAAAATCTTTGGCGAAAGTGCGGCGATTAACCGAATGAAAACGGGCTCGAAAACCAAAAGCGACATTGCGGTTGCCGCAGGGCATCCCTACGGTTGCCACAAGTGTCTCCTGCGGTACCACAAAGCCAGTTTGCGGCAACCAAAGTGTTATCGCAGGAGGCCTCTGCGGTACCGCAAAAGCCCTATGCGGCAGCGTGTCTGAATTTCATGAATCCCACATCTGAAACGCAGAAAATTATTCCCAACCCCTTCCACTATATATTCAGGCCCTCCAACTCAGTTTTTCTCACCCCGGGATCACCCCTAAATCCCTTGACTTACTTGATTAGCCTTTGCATCAAGCGAGCCATCCCCTAAAGCTTAGTCCGCCAAGGAACGAGCTTCCTAGTTTTAAAATTTTCTTTCCTTTTTTTTTTTTATTTTATTTTTGCTTTGCTATTGCTCCTTGCTTTGCAAAGAAAATTGGGTTGCGACTTCCCGAGCCAACCCTCTTCTCGCCGTCCGAGGCAAGTTCCCCACCGTCCAAGGCAAGTCCGTCGCCGACCGAGGCAAGTCTCCTCCGTCTCAAAGCCGCTCAAGTGCAAGGTAATCTTCTTTTCCTTTCTCTTTTCCTTTTCTTTATTTATTTAATTTGTTTTTTCCCTCCTTGGGATTCGCTTTTAATTAGTTAATTAAATTGGTTCATCTAGGTTGTTAGTTAATTGAAATATGAAATAATTAATTCAACTTGGTAAATCAATTAGGTTAATTAATTAATCCAACCCTCCTTAAATCAATCAATCAAAACATGATAAAGTGATTTGACTAAATAAACCCCTTCGCAAGAAAGGAGAACTGCGTGGGTTCTGATTCTCATTCAAATAGATACGCAGGCATGCTTGGTCTAAGCATCGAATTCAATTAAAATTAATCAACTTCTCCCCTCTTCACTTTCTTCACTTTAATTTAATTTATTTTGTTATATTGATTTTAGTAGGATTAGTTTGGGGAATGTGTGACTTCCCTAGAACCCATAAGGGCTAGAGGAGGTATCCCCTAATTCAGATTTTTATTGTAATTGTAACTTACCTTTTCTCTTCTTTTTATCCTCTTCTTGTTTATTTTATGTATAACATGCTTTTATCACATTGTCATGCATCTTATTAATTGTACAAGCATTATTCATGAAATCAATTTTAAGTCACTTCTATATTAATTGCGAAACTTAATAAAAATGAACCGAAAATCTAGTCCCCGAATCCTCTTTGGTTTCGAGGCTAGTGATCTTTTCCTTTGGGATATTAATTGGAGTTATTAATGGGTTTTTACCTTATATTTTCCCAAATAAAAATATAGTAAGGTGGAGACTCCTAAATCAATTTTCAAAATCAACCAATCTGAGCCCGAGGGCTCCATCGTGAGTACAAATTCGAATGAGCATTTCAATTTCCCTCTAGCGGATCGGACCGGTGCTCGGGCGAGACCTCACAGGCGTCTATCCAGTTAGTTGTCAACCGACACTCCGAGGAGAGCTTGTTGGGTTCCGTCAAATTTGTGAGTTATATAGCTTAATATAACACTCCATTCATTTTATTTAATTAACGTCTCACTTGCATATATGCATTGATTGTTTGGATATTATTTATATATAATTATGCATTATAAATATAAATTAAGCATTCTAGCATATGTATGTGATTATTTTGTTGTAGTTGTGCTGTATATTATTTGTGTTTGTTCGGATGAGATTAGGATGATTTAAGACTATACATGATTGTGATTATGATTATGATATGATAATTATGGTTTGATGAGTTATGACTGGTGTATGACAGCTTGGGGGATTGCTCATCGCCCAGCGCTGCTGCCAGTCGGGTCGGCATTGCGTGGCTTAGTCCATGGATGGTTGAGACCCTATGATGGATATTAAGAGACATTTTTAGATTAAGAGAGTCAGATAGGGGGTTGTGTGAGGCCTCGCCCGAACGCCCCTCCCCTCGCTCGGGAAAATGCCTTAAGGAAAGGTAAGCGATTTTTAAGGGAGATTAGAGACGAGTTTCGGTGCTCACGATTGGAAGCGGCTATTGCTTCGAAAAAATTGATTTGATTTTTGAAAATGATTCAGAAGTCGCTACCCCAATTTATTTAAATGAGAAAATTAAGGAAAAATCCAATTTGACTCCAATTTTATTAATCTTTGATTAATTTACCTAATAATAAAGTCAGTAGTCCTCAAATCAGGTTGAGTTCGGGGACTAAATTTTTAGTTATAAAATAATCTTAATTTGGCTCTTTAGTTTAATTTGACTTTGAAAATTGATTTCATGAATGACAAGTATTAATGACGATTTATAATGTATGATCATGACATAATTATGAAATATATAGAAGAATAAAAAGCAAGTATTTAAACATCCACAAGTAAATAAAAGTATTTCCTCTAGCCCTTATGGGTACTAGGGAAGTCACAAAATCGCTTATTTACTCCAAAATAATTAATTTAACGAATACCATTAATTAAGATTTACAATGTACAATAGAAAAATAAAAGGGGGAGGGGATTGATTGAGATTTGGATTTGAGACTTGAATTCAAATTTTAAGTGTGCCTATGTACCCCACTGAATGGGGATCAAAATCCACGTAGTTTGTTTCATTATGAGGTGGAGGGGTTTAGAGATTTGTCAGATTGATTTGATTTGATTTGGGGTGATTTTTGAATTGGTGAGAGAAGATGATCTACCTTCTCTTTGGGGAGATTTTATTTGGACGGGATGATTTTTCGGACAGAAGTACTGTTTTATTGGTTTTGGATGATGGATTTAAATTAATCTCGAAGGAAATTAATTTGATGATTTAATTGCTTATTTACCCAATTTTAATTAATTAAAAGGATTAATTAATTAAAATTATTAACTAGAATGATTAATTAATCAAGTTGGGTGAATACTAATTGAAAAATTAATTTTTAATTAATTAACTAATTTAAAATGGGTGGAGACTAATTGAAAATAAATAAATAATTAATTAAAATTAGTTTTTAATTAATTAGCTAATTGGGACTACTCAAAATGAGTAAAAAAAACTAATTAGAGAGAGAGAGGGAGTAAGTGGATAGCAAATCAACAAATGCTCAAGGTGTGTCTTTGAAAGGAAAAATATGGGGGTATTTATAGGAGCAGATGGGGGGTGAAAAAGACTAAAAAGGGCCTAAAAAGTGGAAAAAAATGAGGGGTCAAATCAAAAATTCGCGAAAAGGGGAATAGCTGCGAGAAGGCCTCGCGGACGGGCGTGAGAGCCACGCACCTCCGCCAGCCCACCTGGCGGACTGTCAGACCTGTGCTGGCGCGTCTAACACTGACGCGTAGCAGGCACGTCAGTGCGGACCCGCGAGGTGACTCGCAGCTTTCGTGAGTCACGACGGTGCGTCCACTAGGCGGCCTCGCAGACGCATCGGCCAGTCTCGTGGATGTTCGCGAGACGGCCCTGTTTTCGAGCCGCTCACCTACGATTCGATTCTCGGAGTTTTTTGGGTCAGTTTTCAGAGATTTCGGGTCAGTTTTTGGGATATTCTGAAGTCCAAAAAATTACCGGTCAGTAGCGGTAGATACAAAATTAATTATCGGACAGTTTGACAGTCAGTTATAAAAAAAATCTGGTCAGTTTTGGGAAAACACTGTCTGGTACAGGATGTCCGATCGGGGTAGAAAAAATGTCAGTCTCCTTATAATATTATGCTTAAAATTTCATTTTTTCAAGGGGGCACCCCTGCCCGCTAACCGGCTAGCGAGACCGCCGTACCGGCTCTGCGTAGCGTATGAAATTCAACATGTGTCAAGCTGCGACAGCATCATGAGGGTTCACAGGTTGACTCCCCAGTTTGAGGTTAGTGTGGTTCATGTGGACTAATTCCTATCATTGGTTGATTATGTGATTGTTTGTCTGGATAACATTATGTATTGGCATTTTCGACATTCAATTGGCATGTCATATTGATAACTATATAGCTCACTGAGTCGAACGATCATTCATGTTCAATATTTTTTCCCAGGTTGTAGGATGAGTTTGAAAAGTAAATTTTAGTCGAGTATTTCTGCCTTATTTTTTTTGGCAGTGTATTGTATTTTATTATTCAGCTATGTAATTATTTCATATTGTACTGTATTATAAAACTTTAGAACTCCGCATTGTTATTTTCATTTTCTGAAATTATGTATTACTGGTTCAGTTATTTAAGTTGTTAAGTTTTGGAGGATAGCTAAGCTTCCTCATTATGGATGTTGTGATTTTCTGTTAAGTATGAACCTAGTGATGATTTGATGAGATTGAGATAATTGCCTAGAGCGGCATTGATTTGATGTGATGCTTGTCAGGTTCTGCTTAATAGGTGGGCCCACAACCCTTGTTTTATGATAGTTACAGCTATCATATTGATTGTTTTGTCATTTAGTGAATAGTCAGGCTTACTACGGGTTCTGAAAGCCTTATATTTTCCCGTTTCCTAGTATCGGTCACGTGCCTTCATGTTCGAGTTGTGACAGTAACAGATCGCCCTCAGGATACTTCTCAAGTAGTTGCCCTCGAAGGCTTGGACAGAATTGTTCAAGTTGATTAGGATGAACCTTGGTTTGATGAAGGGCTTGATGATTGAGATGACTCTGCCAAGTTGGAGAAAAATATTTGCGAGATTGTAGGTAGGATCGAAATTAGGGCAAACGAGTTGGACTTTGCCCTGCAAACGGACTCCCCTCTCTGTGATAGCATTGTCATGGCGAGTTATCCCCCAAAGTTCAGAATCCCTACACACATGGAATCTTACGATGGGACCACTTGCCCTAAAAGCCATGTCCACAAATACCGAAATATAATCAATGCCTAAACACACCTAGACCATGTTCTGTGCAAACTCTTCCCAACCACACTAAAAGGCCTAGCTAAGGACTAATATCAAACCTTACCCTCGAAATCCATCACCTCTTTTTCCAAGCTCTCTAACCTTTTTCGAGCCAGATTCATCACCTCCATCACCCCTAAAAAGATTTCTACCGACCCACTAACCATTATCCAGAGGGAAAATGAGAGTTTGAGGAAGTATGTAGAACACTTTAATAGAGAAGCGATCCATATTAAAGATCTGAATAGGGACATCGCCTATACAGTGATGCTAATTGGAACCACCAATCTTTATATAAGGAAATAACTGTTGTCTAACCCACCTCGGTCCATCTCAGCCCTAATGGCAGTAGCACAAACACATATCAGAATTGATGATGAAATAAAAGACTTTGACCAAAGACAAAAGAAAAAGGAAGGAGGCTCATCTAAAGGTTAGGGAGATCGTCATTATCAGTCCAGGGGTTATAATGACAAAGGAACATGAGGATCTATGGGTCGTATAGGAGGGACAAGTAGTTCACCCCCTATCAACAGTCAGGATGCATGTTTTGATGTGGATAAAAGACACTAATGAGAAGGTTTAGTGGCCTAGAAAGATGAGTAATTCCTCAGTGAGTATGAGGGACAATAACATATATTGTTAATTCCACAAAGATAAGGGATATGACACCGATGACTGCTGGCACCTAAAAGAAGAGATTGAGAAGTTGATTCAGAAGGGGGTGCCAAGAATCAAACGTTTTGTTCGCTATGACAGAGAACAACGAGATAGATCTCGCCATAGGATAGAATCTCAGGAACCCAAAAAGCTGGCTGTGAGAGATGTGTATTCAATTAGCACATCCAGAGCCATCGAGAAGACATTCGGTCCTAGCACCTTCTCAAAGGAAGACAGAGGTAGGGTGATCGCTCCTCATAATGACGCCATAATTTTGGGGTACCTGAATAATTTTCTATTGAGAAGGATGATAGTGGATGATGGAAGCTCAGTCAACATGATCACACTTGCCGTTTTCAAAATGATAGGGCTCTAAGAGAAGATCTTAAAACCTTTAGCGACTTCCTTGGTAGGATTAAGGGGAAGGGGGGGGTATAAATTGTGCCTATGGAAGGATCGGTAATGTTGGATGTGGAGCTCAAAGATGGTGATATAACTAAGAAAATCAAGGCCGAGTTCATGGTGGCAGATATTCATTTTACCTACAACGCCATCATTGGGCGACAATGAAAATCCTCACATCTAGGGGAGTGGTAGTGATCAAAGGGTGTCAAAAAACTGCAAGGAATACCTATTTTAATACTTTAAAAGGGGTCTTCCCAATTTTGTAGATCTAGCAACCAAAGGGATCAGATAAGAAGGATAAGGTTGATCCTGAAAGGATCGATAATGTTGGATATGGAGCTCAAAGATGGTGATATAACTAAGGAAATCAAGGCCGAGTTCATGGTGGCAGATATTTGTTTTACCTACAACGCCATCATTGGGCGACCGATCCTCTATGACACTTGTGCAGTAACTTGCATAAGATATTTAACAATGAAAATCCTCACATCTAGGGGAGTGGTAGTGATCAAAGGGTGTCAAAAAACTGCAAGGAATACCTATTTTAATACTTTAAAAGGGGTCTTCCCAATTTTGTAGATCTAGCAACCAGAGGGATCATATAGGAAGGATAAGGTTGATCCTGAAAGGGGGACGATAAAGATAGGAATAGATTCTGGGAAGGAGGTACAGATCGGGGCCTCCCTAGTCAAAGAGATTAGTACAAAGATCTCCCGAATACTAAAAAAGAACCTTGAGTCTTTTGTATGGGATACTCAGGATCTGGTAGGGGTGAGTAGGGAGTTGATCGCCCACAAACTCAACATTGATTCGTCAGTTAGACCGGTAATACAAAAAAAAGAGAAAACATTCCCCTGAAAAATAGATAGCCATCACTAAAGTACATAAGTTGTTAGAGGTGGGTATGGTTCGGGAAATCTACTACCCGAAATGATTGGCGAATGTGGTCCTGGTTAAGAAACCGAATGGGACGTTCATAATCTGTGTGGATTTTACAGATCTAAATAAGGCATGTCTCAAGAATAACTACCGTATGCCGAGTATTGATCAGTTGGTAGATTCAACAGCTGGACATGAACTGTACTCCTTTCTAGATGCAAAGACGGGCTATCATCATATACAAATGCACGAGAAGTCTGATGAAGATAGGACATCATTTGTGACTGACCAGGGGACTTATTGCTATAAGATGATGCCCTTTGGGCTGAAAAATACTGGGGCGACCTATCAGAGGTTAGTTAACCATATGTTTAAGGACCATATTGATAGGAACATGGAAGTTTATGTATGTGATATGATAATTAAGAGCATACGAGATGAAGATCATCCCAATGACATTGAAATGATTCTAAGGATATTGAAGACTTATAATTTGAAGTTAAATCTTGAGAAGTGCGTGTTCAGGATCCTTACAGGGAAGTTTTTGGGATATATGGTATCATATAGAGAGATTAAGGCAAACCCGGATAAAATAGAGGCGGTCTTGAAAATGAACTCGCCCACTAATATACGGGAAGTTTAAAGGTTGAATAGGCAAATCACTGCATTGGGAAGATTCATTTCATGTTTGGCTAAGAAGTTTCAACCCTTCTTCAAAACCTTGAAAATTTTGAAGGACTTCGAATGGACAGAGGAATGCCAAAAATCCTTCGAAGAATTGAAGACATTATTAACTATCCTTCCTCTCCTGAGCCGCCCAATTCTAGGGGAAGATCTATACATATATTTGTCTACAACTGTTGAAACCGTAGAAGCAGTTCTAATGAGAGAAGAGTTTGAAGAACAACAACCGATCTATTATGTTAGTAGAGTTCTCTAAGAGGTTGAGTTGCAATACTCGATTATTGAGAAATATGCCTTAGCTCTGTTCATGGCCTCTTAGAAGCTGAGGCATTATTGTGAAGCTCATCAGGTGATTGTTCGAATTGATCTACCATTGAGAAAAATCTTGCAAAAATCAAAGACCTCTGGTAGAGTCACTGAATGGGCAGTTCGGATTGGAAGTTTGTGTATTATTTATGAACCTAGGCCAGCTATGAAAAGGTAGATCATGGCAGATTTTGTAGTCGAGCTTACACCTATTGAAGGAGAATGGTGAGAGATAAAGAAAGAGGTTTGGGAGATGTTTGTAGATGAAGCCATAGGTTTGGAAGGCTCGAGTCTTTGGATAGTACTAAAAGGTCCCCATAAAATACTCATTGAGTATGCTGTGAAGCTGGACTTCCCGATCTCCAATAATGCAGTTGAGTATGAGGCTCTACTAATAGGTCTTTAGCTAGCTCGGAAATCAAGATGGAACACTTAGTGATATGCAGTGATTTGTAGCTAGTTGTCAACTAAATCAACGACAACTATGTTGTAAAAGAAGCCTCACTAAATAAATACACAGAGCTGCCAAAAAAGCTCTCCTGAAAGGGGGACATTTAGGAGGTAGTTGGGAGATCAAGTAGATTCCTAGGGTTAAGAATAATAAGGTTGATGAGATCATTAAGTCAATGGCTGCAAGTAGAATGGCGATATTGAAGAACATCCCTATAGCAATACAAAAGTCTCCTACAACCAAGACAATTCCAATGATGCCAATAAACTAGGAAGGTAGTTGGATGGAACCCATCATCCAGTATTTGGCAGAAAGGGTGTTACCAGATAAGAGGTTAGAAGCTCAACAGGTAATTAAGAAAGCCATGAAATACAGTTGGTATAAGGGAGACCTCTACAGGCGATAAAAGACTCACCCATGGCTGAAATGCATCCTAATTGAAGATGGGAACTATGTTATGGTCCTTAGAATAACAAAAATCGTTAGAGGCAATACAAGGGTAGGCAAATTACAGCCTAACTGGGAAGGCCCTTACAGAATTTCATAGGTCATTGAACTTGGGGCATATAAGTTTGCATATCGCCATGGTAGAGTTCTACCCCGAACATGGAACTCGGACAACTTGAGAGCCTACTATCAATGACAAATTAATAATCTCTACTTTAACTTCTCCATTCTTTTTGTAATTTCAGTTATTTTTAGTTTGTAATTTTTCATTATTTAAAGGCATGTATATAAATAGCTCATTATCACGCTTCACATAGTTCAATTTATTCATGTATTTTAGCATGTTAGTAATAAATCTCCAATTCAAGTGAACTTTAAATCCGGAGTTCTCCAATTTTAAATGCTCAAGTTTTTCATTAAGGGCTTTGTCATTAATAAAAGGGAAGTTGCGCTAAGGGATAGGCAAACTGGTAGTTCGCCCAAGACTCCCTGTATATTATCTCTAACAAATAAAATTTAACGGATAGGCGAACCAAAGCCCAAGACCCTTTGGTAAAGTCTAAGGAATAGGTAAACTATAAAATTCACCTAAAACTTCCTATACTATTTTAAACGACGACAATATGTCTAAGAAATAGGTGAACTATAAGCTCGCCCAAGACTTCTTAAGGACAATCTACAAGTTCAGAAATAAATTGGAGCAGGCGAATTATAAATTCGCTCAAAACTCCTTAAAAGGCAAAAGGAAACTACATGCTAAACTACTTGCCAAAAGGAAAGGCTTGACAAAAAGGGATAGACAAATTTTGGTTCACCTAATACCCCTTATTCATTTACAAAAATATCTAAGTTGCTCGTAATATAACTCGCCTTACAAGTAAGATAAGAACTCGAAAATAATGGAGTAGACAAACTACACATTTGTCCAAGACTCCTCAAATGTTCGCCCAGAATATTCTATTGTACAACAACCTACAAAGAAAATAAATGAACAATATCAAGATCAGCATAAAAAAATTATCGAAAGATCAAAAAAGAATTTTTTCTTCCTTCAATTAGTTAAAAGAACGAAAAATAAGTTTTTCTTCCTTCAATTAGTCAAAAATTACAAATGGAGGAGCTTATGACTGCTATGTTACATCATTCTTACTTCCTACAGTTTCACTGCCATAGTCGATAATAGTAAGAGGAGGTTCATTATCTGTTGAACGATTGCCATCTCGAGAATTGCTAGCTGGAAGGTCAATTTCACCCACAGGAGGAGGAGGAACAATATCTTTAGTGAGTGGAAGGGGTAGAGCATTTTCATTTAAAGATGGGTCTTCAGTCACATTCTCCTCCCCTTCCTCATCAAGGTAGATCTCCTCCATGAAGTCGAAGTCCAGATCATGTAATTTCTTCCGAACTTCAACTAATACCTTATCTTGATAAGTTATAAGTTTGCTAACTACTAGCTCAGCATCCTTCGCCCGATCCTCTTTCTCCTTCTAGAAGAAAGAGACTAGGAAATCGAAACAGAAAACTATATTTCTCTATAATTTTTGGTGATTTGTTCATCCTTTTTATCTCAAGGTAGTTCATCTTGGTCCTACTTCTCCATTGCAGTAAGTATCTTGGACTCACTCTTCTTTTGTTTTCTCCTTTGTCTACTTGTTCTTTGCTTTTCCATATTGTTTAAAAAATGAGTGATGTTGAGGACTCCCAAAACCAATATGTAGAATTCGTTAGTAGTGATACCACCATGTCTGATCATTCCCATACCCCTTCCCCCGACAGAGTATACATATACGAAACTGTCCCACCTCTATAGGTGGTAGAGCCCACCAGTGCTTCTCAAACTGTAAAGTCCAAAATGCACAAAATAAAACTGTATAGGAAAAGATCTGTCACTGCTGAATCTAAAGCCAAAAAACTCAAAGACTCCAAACCATCCAAAAAATCCAAAGATCCCGAACCAATGAGGGAAGTGGAAAGGTTCTCTAGTGAGATGGCTATCGAACAACTGGCAGCAATTAAGATCAATTATATAACTTCGGAGGAGTATAGTCTTAGGCCTCCCGATCCTGGAACCTTCGCCAATCAACAACTAGGCAATCTAGATAAGATGGTCTATTTAGAAGATATAGAATATGGTCTTAGGTTCCTTATGCACAAATTATACACAAATGTATTAAAAAAAATATAAAATACCGATTTGCCATCTACACCCGAACTCCTGAAAGGTGCTAGTGGGGCTAAGGATCTTAGGGGAGATGAAAGGCTTAGAGGTCACCAGTAAAGTAGTGAGAGAGCTATATCCCCTGGTGGCGAAGAAGGGATTCGACCATTTCAACTTTTAGAGTGAGAAAAAGATTATTCGCTTACCTTTTTCTCTCAAAATCTAGAAGCAAAGGTTATTCATAGTATCCTATAAGGATGGTTAGAGTGATCTTTCGAATCCTTGGGTGGAGAGTCATACCATAATTCCTTCCAACAAACTACCTGCTCTGTCTCCTAGAGAATATGATATGGTGACTTCCCTGGGAAGCCTAGAACTTGTCTCGAGTTTGGAGCTCCTTAATGATTATTTCTTTGCTGATATTGCAAAAAGAATTGAATCAAAACTCAAAGCTGTCGATCCTTCTACTGGTACTAAATGATCGCCTCTTTTGTAGTTTGATGTATATATCATGATTCGCCTAACATGTTCTTTTGTTTAAATGCAATGATGAAGTTTGTAGCTCAACTAATGATGGATAAAAGGGAGAAAGAGAGGAAAATAAAAGAGCTTCATGCTAAAGGCACAATTGAAGGATCGGTGCCAAAAGAACCTCCCAAGAACAAGACACCACCCAGCTCCATTGCCCAGGAGATTGTTGTAATCGATCCCTGCCCCCAATAAAAATTTTCCATGCCCATCAGTGCTTCTAAGAGGGCAGCATTTGAAACTCCCTCTGGGCAATCTTCAAAGAGGCTTTGTCCTATTGTGGAGGAACTCTCGTTATACAAGCTTACAAACAAATCCAAAGTGGTTGAGCATAAGTATGGCACAAAAGCTTCCGTCTGCAATCCAACTATTGCCATAAACATTATAAATGCGATCCAGCTTCTTGCTGATGATAATCTTTTTACTAAACTCTCTAATGCCTAACTCACTGGATCAACCTATAGCTATCTGTGCTAGGTTCGTGACTGATCTCTTAAGTGTTGCCTTGTTCTCATGATGCCTTTGTTAACTTGTTTGTGAAACGGTGCAGACCTCTCGTTGTATATATGAACTCCGCCAGCGGATGAGGACATAAAGAGACCATCTAAAGGATGGTTAGGCTCACCATAATGAGGAGATGAAGAAAAAGTTTTTTGAAAAGCTGGCCCAAGTTTAGGAAAGTCATGGAGGAGGAGAAGATGAAGTCCATTGCTCTATAATTCAAACTTCTTGGCCGAGTCATTGCTGCTAATTCCAAGTTAGAGAATAAAAGAAAGAAGATCCAAGGCTTAGAAGGGGAAAACCAACGCTTGTCTAGGGAACTCCAGAAGGAGAAAGAGGATTAGGCGAAAGATGCCGAGCTGGTAGCTAACAAACTTTTAACTTATCAAGATAAGGTGTTAGTTGAAGTTCAAAAGAAATTTCTCAATATGGACTTCGACTTTGTGGAGGAGATTTACCCTGATGAGGAAGGGGAGGAGAATATGACTGAAGACCCATCTTTAAATGAAAATATTCTACCCCCCTCCCTCACTAAAGATATTGTTCCTCCTCCTCCTGTGGGTGAAATCGACCTTCCGGCTGGCAATTCCGAAGATGGCAATCGTTCAACAGATAATGAGCCTCTTCTTACCATTGTCGACTATGACATTGAAACTGTAAGAAGTAGGGATGATGTAACAGAGCAGTTATAAGCTCCTCCCTTTGTAATTTTTGACTAATTGAAGGAAGAAAAACTTCTATCATTATAGTTTTTGCATAAAAAATAAATCATTTTAAATTTGATTCTCCCATGAAAATAATTATAGATTTGCAGCTTACATCAACTAAGCATATAATTAGAGTCCGTTTTAGTTCTACCCAATAGGTAGAACCGAACGAAATGTCACTTATCTTTTCTAACAACACTAAAGCAAAACGCAAAATAGACGAGTTGTCGTTGGATTTAAGTTAACACTTATACTTGTCCTGTAGTACCAAAAGCCCAACCCAGTTCAAGACTTCTAATTTATTTGCTCAAAATTTTTGAAAATTGCACTTGCAGTGAAATCTTTTAAAATAAATTATTTTACCGTGATTTCAATTTTTTTTTTTTATATAATTGAACTCAATTGATCAAAATTATACCTATTATTTTTTGAAATTGAAAACGGATTAATGAAAAGTGATTAAAATAATAATAATAATAATAATAGGTATAACGGGTTACATTTCATTTCAATTTGTCAAATATATATAATTGCAATCAAGTTTTTAAATTATCAAAAAATAATATTATTTTTAAAAAAAATTGGATATAATTACAATTTTCTCAAAAAAAAAAAGATATATTTTTTTATCATTAGACTAATTATTTACTATTGTGTCTATCTATGTAATGCCAATAACTCTATAATTAAAAAAAAAAAAAAAAAAAAAAAAAAAGAGTCCAGTTACCAAAGGATCCCACCTTAATAGTTTTGTATTTTTACATGTCAAAGTTCTCTTACTCTTTTATGTTATCTCTCCCCGAACTATAATGTCAATAAATTTGTGCATCTACTAATAACTAATAAGAAGCAAGTTGATATCAATAATAATATGTGATATAGTTGGTTTTCTCATTTTTTTTTTAAATGCTGTAAAAAATAGATGGGTATTAAAATATAAATTTCACATGAATTAAATATAAGATATTGAATGAGCTTATATATAATTATGTTCTTCAATTTTAATAGCTAGCTTTTAAAGTTGACACTCCTAATACAATATAAGCTCTAACATTTATAAGATTGTATCAGAGTGAAAAAATTATTCATGTACTTACCTCTGTTCTATTATAATTGGGACTACAATTTCAATTTATCTTTCAATTTTCGATATATTATGGGTTTAGTTTGATTTCAATTATTGCCTCATGATGACTTTTTTAAATTATTTTCGCCCAGTGATGAGCTTTCAAATTTGTTTTTTCGTCATGTGGTGAGTTTCTTTCAATCGTCTTTTCACCCGGTGATGAGTTTCAAATTTGTTTATTCACCTGCGTTGGATTTTCACTTGTATCAACTTAGTTTTCATCATAAATTTGTAAGTGTCCACTGGGAAAATTATATTCACACAGTTGTCACTTGAGGGGAGTGTTAAGATATAAATCTCACATGAATTCAATATAAAATGTTGAATGAACTTATATAGGTCAAATGTACAAATAGGACCATCTTCTTTGGGCTGATGCTCAAATAAATCCTTAATATTTTTTTTGTCTCATTATACTATTGACATTTCGAAAATGATACATGTAAAACTCTCCCTCTATATTTCATTAAACAAACATTAAAAAAATATAATGTGACTGGTGAGTTTCATTACTTGTGCTTTATATTGATATGAAAAAATATTTTTTAAAAATTTAAAAGTAATTAAATATAATAAATTAATCAAAGCAAATTAAAGTTTTTACATTTATATAATTTTCTTATGTAATTTTAATAAATTAATAATAAATTGTAACGAGTATATAATTTTTCTCTGTAATTATGTATAAAAAATAAATAAAAATAATTATATTACATGAAATATAATAATATTTTAATATTTTATATGAGAATATATTTTTTAATAAATTATACTTTAATATATAAGAGTTAAGAAGTCATTTTATATTAAATTAAATTTGTAATATTTGAATTAACTAATTTATTTTATTAATTTTGAATTTCACAAATATTATTTTTTCTCTAAATAGTTTAAAAAATATTTATACAAAAATAAAAATTAATACGTATGTGCATAAATATTAATTTTTTATTTTTAACATCACTTGATAAAAATCATAAATTATGGACAAATAATTTTATATGTGTCATTTTGGAAATATTAAAGGTCTAATATTACAAAAAAAAAAAAAAAAAAAAATTAAGGGCTCACTTGAGCGTCAGCCCAAATGAGAGAGTACTATTTGTATATTTGGCCGCTTATATATAATTGGGTTCTCAAACATTAATAGTTAGTTTTTAAGGTTAACACTTCAAAAACTATATAAGTTTCATCATTTGTAAGAGAGGGAGATATTTAAAAGAAAAAAGCTATCCCTATTATGTAGCCTATAATTATTATGTGTTTCTATTGGGTATTCTCTTCCTAATATATATATATATATATATATATATATATATATATATATAAAAGCAAGTTGATGGCAAAAGAAGTAATATAAGGTCAGATTGAGTTTGGAATGGTTTTTAATAATTAAAATTTTAATATTTTATTTAGTTTGGCAAACTATAATTTGAAAATTGAGAAATATAGCTTTTGAAATATATATTTTTTTCTAACCATGACTTGTTAAATTTTAGATTAAAAAAAAAAAAAAAAGTTGTCAAATGCAATTTAAACGCAATGATGGTCATTTGTCGTGATATTTTAGCTATCATGTATCCACTGTTTGTACAAATATTATCTTTGCATTCATTCCCTCCTAAACAAATAAGAATATTCACTTTTATAGGATTCATTTAAATAAAGGATTAAAATGTTACTTAAATTAAAAGGTTAGGAACTAGAATGTGATGATTAATTCATAATTTTATAACCAATTGTTAAATTGTTGAGATATTAACAAAATTTAGATAATAAAATTAGTAATTTTGAAATAGAAAAAGATCAAAGTCCATATTATGGGAAACTTATGAAGTATTTTGTAATTAATTTTAAAACTGAAGGGATAAGGGCATTTTTAGTGAGGGTTTAATGATAGTTTATTGAGTATTTTATTATTAGACTTTTCATTAAGTGAGGTTGATGAAAATTAACCGATTGATACATATCAATCGGTTAATAGCGTTTAAAAAAAAACATAAAACACTCTCAAATAAATGCGTGGTGAATAATAAATAGAGGGCAATATTTTGTGTTTTAAAACCAACGGTAACTTACATGTTTAACTACACATAATTTCTCATTTAATTGTTGAATATTTGTTCGAAAATACTTCAAATTATTTTATTGTTAATAGTTAATTAATTATGTATTCAATCATTCATAATTTAATACTTTAGTATTTAAACAAATGAAAAATATGTTATTTTCTGAGTATTTAAAAATATATTATTTTCAAAAACTAAAAAATATTATTTTGATAAATATAAAAATTTGGACAAAATTAACTAATTATTTTCTTAAAATAATTAAATAATTTTATTAAATATATATATTTATTATGAAATGTATATTGTGAATAATTTAAATAATGTGTGATTTGATCGTGAATCTCATATTATTTACTTTTTAAAATTTAACAATTATGAGAAATAGTATGATAGGGAAGAGTTTAATGTATTGATGATGTGACATGAACATCAAAATTTTTAAGTGTTTAACTATTAAAAATGTTCAAATGGAACATCACGATTATATATATTATATATATATTTTTTATTTTTAAATATTATATATATTTAATATTTATAATTTTATAATTTATTTTTTTAGAATCTAAGTATTATGAGAGATAATATTATGAGAAATAGTATGATAAAAAAGAATTTAATAGATTGATAATGTG
>CATKHJ010240427.1:0-28308 GCA_949750685.1 Vernicia montana
ATTTAAATAAAAATCAATTTATCTTTAACATAAATTAAAGTAAATTTGTAGATAAATTTTAATTTATCTTTAAATTTTTATGGATTAAGAATTTGACTTTTTTTATATTTATAAAATTATAAAAGAAAAAATATTTATCATGAAGATAATACATTTAACTCGATAAAAAAAAATAGTTAAAATTTACTTATAAGATAAAATTTTAACTTAAAAAAAATTAATGACAATCAACTTTAAATG
The DNA here is from genome assembly GCA_949750685.1 of Vernicia montana. Lineage (NCBI taxonomy): Eukaryota > Viridiplantae > Streptophyta > Magnoliopsida > Malpighiales > Euphorbiaceae > Vernicia > Vernicia montana. The sequence goes on from CATKHJ010240427.1 coordinate 241, forward strand.
TGTATTAAAATGAGATAATAAGAGTGTGAGAAGGATACCCTCTGTGATTGATAGGTAAACTCCCATATCTTGGTAGATTCTCTTATTTTATTTTTGAAATGGATATCCTACTAGATTCTTAACTACATAACGTGATCGAGTAGTTGGGCCACATGATAAATGTGCTCACCAAATATATAATTAGGGAAATTTGCTCCATAATAATTGTGGCAATTAGAGAAATTTGTCCACAAAATATTCAAATTATAAACTTGATTTGGCTTTTTCTTTTTGTTAACTGAATGAAATCTTAGTTCAAACTCCGGTAGTAAGCTAGTATGAATATTATAATGTGATTTGAGTGACTAGTTAAATGTTTAAAATTTATATCATTTCAAATATAAAATAGAAATATTATTCAAATAGTATTTTAATTATGAATTTTCAATCTCTAATTAATTCAACTCTTTATTAATTTTGTTTTAAAACATAGTTTAATGATCAAATAATTACTTGGTTATTGAGATACAACAAAGGGGTTATATATGGGTGTCAGAATTTGGGGCTGGGATTTTTGGATTCAAAAGCTCTTCATTAGCACCAAGAGCCAAGAGGCATTAAGATTCATCAGTCATGGCCCTACCCATTTGCTTCTCTGCTAGAAATTAGAAAATTTGCCTCTATATATCCGCTATCCTGATTTGCATGCCATTGTCAATCTTTTCAAGTATTAAGACTTTATTAATGAATCATGGTATTGCCATATTGGATACTTACATCATTTTGTTGCAATTATTTACGACAGGAACAGCTCTGAAGGGACGGAGAACAAGGGAAGCTTTGGCCCAGCCTCTTTAAGATTCCATTAATATATGTATATAGATGGTTGGAAAATAATATTTTTCTTCTGTATCAAAATTATGTAAGTAATTTTAAAATATCAAATAATTGCATCTCTATATGCACCAAGAGCAGTGAATCACAATTTCTCTATTATAATTGCCTATGCAAACCTAAACTCAACTTTGATAACCTTATTCTTACAAAAATACAATTGTTTTTCATCATAATCTCTTACTAATTAGCTATTACTACAGTATCCTCAATTAATTTTATTTTAATTATTTAATACAGACCTCTGACTCTGAGACCTGCTGCTTGATGAAAAGCCTCTGGTATTGCTTTCTTATAATATATGGGTCTTATTATCTTTGGGTTCAACTTTTAGTCTTATGTTTTAGACCAAAACTATTCCTTTTGAAGTTGGAGATCTAAAATGGGTTTGTAATTTTAACAAAAGAAGTGCCAGCCCATCCCAATTTGCCAAATATAATTTAATAGTCATGGTCATAGCCAAGACTAGCAATCTTCAGGACAAAAGCCAATGGAAGACTTGTTAGCCCAATCAATTTATGTTCTTGCTGGATCTATACTTCTATAGTAGCTCTTGTGGGCCAATGGATCACGAAAAGATGTTATATTACTGATTTATCTAACACAATGCATTGTATACTGGTTGAAATCTAACCAGAGAACAATAAATTCAGTCCAAAAAAATCTCAGAAAATGAAGATAGGGTTGGACATTCTAGGCTGCAAAAATAGACCCAACCCAGAAATGTTGATATCCCCTATAGGCTAGAGGGTTAGTTGCCGCCAATCTTAAATGAGAATTGGGCTCTTAACTCCTGGGAATACCAAAAAAATGTTGCATTGTCCCTTTGTTTTCTTCTGGCAATTAAAAGTGACCTTTGAGACCTAAAAGCCATTTGCACTGCATGTATAGTGTATACATTAGCTAACGTCCCCACCCCCATTAAAAATTCACAATATGTTCTGCTCTGTATGGTACAACAAGAAGACTCCCATCTACCCACCTATGGACCATATATTACAGTTGTTTCTGCTACTAACTGTCCCTTTTTGGCTTTTCTCTTGATCTTTTCCTTGTTATGTTTTTCTCTCTTTAATTCTCTGCCTTTTTCTATTATTTTTCCCAAATATTATTTCATTTTTTCGTTCATTCTAAACAAAAAACGTTTGGAATTACAGAATTTCCTATTTTGTAATATTTTTTAGAAGAGTACTCAACTATACTATATACACAATACTGTAAAATTTCAATGCCATTATATTTTTAAAAAATTGGCACTGATAAATAATAGCAAAGATGAGCACAACATAAAATCAGGAGAAAAAGTTATTTTGAAATTCTTTAATTTTTTAGGTTTTGTCTATTAATTAGTTTAAACTTTGATTAACTCGCATTAAGTTCTTAATTTTTTTTCTATTAAAAATTAAGATTTTTTTTTTTTTTTTGAAAAGACAAGTATAAAAATTCTTAAGAAGTTCATTAACGACAATCTAAAAATATTTTAAAAAATTGTGTTATGTCTTACTATATATAAACGTTATTACAACTATATAAATGAAAAACTCATTTTACGTCTTATACTTTTTTGTTAATTAATGCGATTGTTTATTGACTTATAAATTGCGGTTAATATATTTTTCATTAAAAAAATTCTGAAGGCAAAAATAAAAAATAAATTGAAAATTTATTATGAAACAATTCAAATTTTAAAGCCAATTTGATTTAACAATTGTGATTAGGTGTTGTCAATTAACAGTTAGTCGCTAATAGTTAACTGTTGGATATTGATAATTGGTGGTTGGAGATCCAAATGCTAACCACACCAATTACAATTGGAAAATATTATTTCAATAACAATATTTATCAAGTATCCTTAATTTGTTATTAAAAATCTAAATTCGAATGATATTTTTCAATTGCTCGTCGAATTGAATTTTAAAAATTTAATTAAAAAAATAATACATATAAAAGAAGAGCAATGGCATTGAATCCAAAGCTGTGCTACTGTATTATTTGCTGCAGATTTGTTATTGCACAAGATCATCAATAATGGTCCTAGAAGTCATCTTGAATTTTTTTTTTTTTTTTTTTTTTTTGTGGTTATATAAAATTTAGATCCATAAAATTAGGATCATAGGCGATTAAAATGAAATCATATCTCAAATTGGACCACGTGAAGATGGGTTTGGGTAAAAATAATACAACCTATCTCACCATATACATATATCTAATTACTAACTACATACATTAGCCATCAATAAAAAGTAAAAATTTGGAAACTTGATTAAATAAATGCAGGGGATGAATATTATGTTTGGCATTACCTGAGATGTTGACACCCGAATGGTAGAGCCCAACCCAACTCAGCCCATTGGATACTCATTTTGTGGTTCAAAAACATTATCATCTCACCTGGACTCTCTGTCAAAAACCTGAAAAACAAAAATAATGATATTTATTTCAAAATATATTTTGGTCAGGAATTCAGGATTAGATACAACTACACAACCCCCTTCTTCACTTCACAATTATACCATTCACACTTCAAATGTGCCTCTCCTGCCAAACTACAAGTATCCCCATTCCTTCTCAACTCTCTTTTCCATATCAAATTATATTTATAATGTTTATATGATTATGGGTCCACTTCATAAATGGAAAATCTTCTTGTTTCTGTTCTCTTTCTTATATTAATAATTCTTACATCTCTGTAAATCACCACAATCCTAGCCGAATGGAAATACTATTAAGTAATTTTAGTACGTAAAAGTAGTTTAATTAATAAATTTTGATTTAATAATATTAAAATAAAATTATAAAATTACGAGTTTCATCAATCAGATTTTATAATTGCTTAGGATTTGAATTGAGGCTTTGTTCATTAATTTTGAGCTGACTTGAAATCCCATAAAATCCAATCATGTTGTAATTTATTACATTCATTCATATCATATGTTTGAATTATTAGATAGTTTTTATGTAACGGCTAACTACTATAGGAAATTATTGAAAGGCCAGTGCCCAGTTGTTGTTGCACAATGTCTTCTGCCACCGAGTTAATGGGCCGTCTACTTTAATAAAGGATGCCATATTATAAAATATGCTTATAATTAAATTAAATTAAATAAATATAATATAAGGTAGATATGTTGAGATTTATTTTCTGTATAATATGAATTGTAACTTATCTGATAACGTGTACCTTGAAATTTAATTTGTAGTATATAATATTTTTTAGAAAAAAAATATATAATATAAAATCATTTATTTTTCCAACGACTTAATGTGCCGCCAACTTTGATTATATACTTACTAATATATAGTACATATTTTGCGGGTACGTACGTAAGTACGTATGCGTACAGTACTGATATATTCGATACAAAAGTATATATATTTGAAAACAAAAACAATATTATACATACCGTTCGTGGACAGTATACATGTACGTATCTATTTCCCTTGATAATAACGATGGTATGATATTCTGATAATCATTTAACCATATGTGCATGATAATAGTAAGATCTATATTAATATATCATACACTTTGAATTAATTAAATAAAATAGTTTTTTATAATAAAGGGAAAAAAAGTGAGAATTTTAAATTTTATTTTTATAATAAAACAGTTTTTTAATATTAAAAAATTAAGGGTTTATATAATTAGAGCAATCAAAACTTAGGAGCTTAATAAATAAAATATTTCACGATAGTAATTTTTTTAAAAATTTAGATTATTAAAAATAAGTAAGTTGAACAATTATAGGTGGCATTGAGCTATAATTAAGATAGATACAATAATATTTCCAAATTTGAACCTTCTTTATTGAGATGCAGCTGGTTACAACTTGACTTCACATGCATACTTACCAATTTTCTATTACAGACAGAGACAGTGAGCAAACTGTAACATAGGTTAATCAATTTTGGAATAATGACATTGACCACACTTAGGCCTTAACCAAATAACCAGTCAAACTAAATTTCTACTGGTTAAGGTAAGATTATTTTTTTTTTTTTTTTTTTTTTTTTATAGAGGGAGGCCCAATAAAAAAAATAATATTATAAATTATACAATAAGAATAGTCATCTTTTTTAATATTTTTCACTAAATTAGTGATAATTTTTTGTGATTTAAAATATTCGAACTTGAAATCTCTTACTTCTCATATTCTTAAAAGGAATAAAAAGACCAATCAAATCATAATTTATTCGCACTTATTAAAGTAAAATTAATAATTAATAATATATAATAATAATTTTATATTCAAACCTTCGCATTCATAGCCTTAAATAAATCAAAGATTTTTAATGAGTGAATTTTCTAGGTGATGATCACATGACTTTGTCACGTGAGTGAATTTGAATGAGATTGGTATTTAATTTTCCTAATTTATGATTGGATTAATATAGAACGAGAGTGTAATTAGCTGCAGCTGCACAAAATATGAGTCTTTGTCCTCTTAGGTCAAAAGGGTGGGATCAGCTTTGAGGAGTTTATATATATAAAAACTTTAAGGCTCTTTATACATTGCGCTGAATTTATCGATAAATCTATCTCTTTTTCACTGTTAAATTTAAAATTTTAATCATTGAAAAAAATTAAAAGCAATTTATTTTTCAGGTAACTAAAAATTATCCTTCTAATATGTAACATGTTATGATATTTTTTATAAATAAAACTTGGGCTAAAAGCTTAATTCAACCTTTATGTTTTTTTGAAAGATCCAATTTTGTGTCTCAAATTAACACGTAATTTTTTAATTTTGGTTGCATTAAGTCCAATTTTCATTTAAATGATAATTAAAAATATTAAAATAATATTTTTTAATTATTTTATTCTAAAATTATTTTAAACTAATTAAATTTAAGAAGAAGAAGAAGGAAGAGGGTTAAGATTAAGAGAGCGGCGCTGGGGAATGGGTTAAGGGAGTTTTCGGATTTCAACAATTAATTTCTTTTAATTTTTGGGTTTTAATTATTTTTTTTAATTTCAAGAACTTCAAGTAGTAGGTTTCTGGGACTCACAATTAACATGATTAACCTGTTTAGCAGGTAAAAAAAAATGACATGTTGAGACCTATAAAAGAAGGTTATTTTCAGATTTATCAGTACACTGGATCAACTGTGACCCAAACTTTAAAGATGGTAGACTAGTGTAGTGTGAGTGTCCACACAAAAAAAAAAAAAGGAAAGAACATATTCACTGGAAACCAAATACTAACTCTCCATTTCATGATCATCATTAATCTCTAGATCTTATAATGTCATTGTCTTTTCTTTTTCTTTATTCTTTATTTTTTATTTTTTTTTTTCTCTCTTTTTGAGTTGAAATACACTACAGTCCATACTCCTAACTACCAAAAGCAAAAACAAAATAAAGAAACAACAAAGACATCACACACAAAATTAAAAGATTTTGTCGCCCAATTTCAACATTCTCCTTACCTTTCACCTTTTTTCCCTTTTCGTAGCTGTGTTTTTTTTATGGATCTAATTGTATCTAAATCCCCTTTTTAATCTTCTCTAATACCTCATTTTGTGTGGGTAATGTGGCCTAATCTTGTACTTTCTTTTTTGCTCTACTTTTTCTTAATCCACTGTATGAATAATATAATCAAGCACATATTGCAGGATTTTTTTATACATTATTAATTATGTGACATTTTAAGCTAAACAATTAGCATATATATGGAAAGTTACTATATACACCTCCAGCATAATTGTTTTCCATTTCTGTGATAAATCCCTTCAATCAAAGTATGAGCACTTTTTTTGTAATTATTTTTCTCTTTTTTACTTTTTTCATTTTCTTAAATCATATTATTAGACTGTGTGATACCATCGTACAGATAAAAAAAAAAAAAAAAAAAAAAACAAGTATATAACTCACACTACTATTCTATGCAGTGATGTATTAATTTGTTATTTACCAAATCCACGACTATACACATTGTAGTCAATATGAGCGGAAATGAGAACTTTATATAATATTGTCTCCGACATTCACGGTACATATAAAAGAATTTAGTAAGTTAATGCAATTTAGTAAGAAATCTTAGGGTGGGTTCTGTTATTTAAGATTGAAGAATAAAAGCCAGCGCATGATTCCCTTTAGTTTATAGTTGTAGAAACCACATGCAAGCTTTCCTTACTTGTATAAAAATTCCATGCTTCTGCCATTTCTGCTGCTTCCCAAACATTAATAATATTTCAAAATAACTCTAAAATTAAACCACCCATACACATATATCTATCATTTATTTAAATAAGTGAGGTTGCATATATTTATAAATTCTATATAGATATGATATTCCTTTTTTTTTTTTTTCCCTAAAGCATCAATAAGGTGGAGTAGCTGTCCCTTTCAAGGAACAGTTCTCTAATTGACTTTGCCTTGTTAAGTTGGACTCTTATACACTTATGTTATACATTTCTAAATTCTGCATTCAAATTTGGAGCTTTTATGTTTGAACTTAAAGACCCTAAAGTCTCTCTCAATCCTAATAATCTTCCATTAATTTTCACTCTTTTATGTATGGCCACTATCACACTAGGAAGAAGAAAAGGTCAAGCGTGTGAGCAAAGGCAACTACTAATTAAATAGCTATAAACACATTTTTTTTTTTAAATTTTCTTTCTCATATCTAGGTAATGAAAATTAAAGCTATGAACTTCTAGCTAAGGTTAGTAGAATTAATAGAAATACTTCTATATAAATATGTAGGGTATAAGGTTTTTGGAGAAAGTGATTTTATAACATGGACGGTGTAACCAATTAAAGAAATGTAAGTTACTACTCTAGTCTTTTTCAACGAGGCAAAATTTCAAACACTTGTAATGTAAAAAAATGAGCTCTCTCAACGAGGTCAAACACCAAAAAAATTAAACACCCAATGTATATTTTTCAGTGGCCGACAACTTGTTCTTCCTTTCACATGCAAACAAAAACTGATCTCCCTTGATGTTTAATTTTTATTTTCCCTCTTTCTTATGGTCTTGTTCTTGCTGAATGGGCTAGTGGATCTTCTTTAATTACCCTCCATGACCCATTTATTTGTTTTGTTTTTTCATGAAGAATCAGAAACATGTAATTAGCATAGTTCAGATTACACTTGTATAGAGGCATACCACTGTTGGTGTATGTGAAGCTGTGAAATATTTTAACGAATAAGGTCATTTAAGATCTTTTTATGTATGAATTAATATAGAAATATGATACAAAATATTTTTTTATGTTCATATAGGAAATTTAAAAAGGGTCTCAAGAAGTGAAGTATTGGGGGGGGGGGGGGGGGGGGAGCGCGCTGGAGATGAGATTTGAGAGGTTTATATTACTGCAAGGACTCTCCAGTGCTTTGTATATGGTCTTTACTTCCGGATAAAATGCCAACTATCTCTGCTTCCACATCCCATTTTACTCAAAAGAGGAGATATGAAGCAGAGATGGTAGGCAATTTAACTTGCACATGAAAAAAGAAGATAAAAATTATTTAACCATACAAAGCTAGTAGTCCATAAAAAGGGAAAGAAAAAAGGATTCAGGAATGTGATAAGGAATTAGCGAGGAATGCTGAGAAAATCTGCAGTTGCATGGTTTAAGCTCTGCAATGCTCTGTTTTTCTTGGGCAGAGGCTCTGGTGAAGAAGAAACTGATGGTGCCACTGCCCATGAATCGTTTGAGCTATCTGAGCTAAACGACACATCAATTACGCCGTTTGGGCTGCCTGGAATGGACCCAAATTTACGTTTTTTTGATTGGTTGATACCATAGTCTCTTGATGCCAATTCCATTATCAGTTGACTGCAATTATCTACCTTGTCCTGTTTTAGATGATTCAGAATTTGTATAATGAGATTTTGTTGTTCAAAATGGAAAAATAAAGCTAGAATTCAATGAAATGGATAATGAGAAAGGAAACTCACCTTATCGATTCCAAGTATACCCAATAGCTGGCTTTCACATTCAGCTCCAAGACAAGGTTCTATTCCATTAATTACATGCAGCATTGTAGCAGTAGCAACTACAGAAGGCAGATAAGGCATAGACCTTAAATCTGCATGCATTAAAACAAACATTAATTTATATACATAATGGTCAAATATTCAAACCAATTACAAAGAAAGCTTAATTTATATATGAACAAGGAAAAAGGTAAAGATGTTTGATAACTTGCCTGAGATTAAAAACAGAACTATGCGCTCACACCTCCTGAGAAATTCCCAGCAGAGATAGTCCTTTAAACCAAGCCTCCTTGTAACGTAATCCAGAAATGATAATGGAGTTACAGGATTCATTCTCCACTGGAGAGTAGAGAGTACCAGAATCTCCATTCTCTGGATGGTTTTGGCCTCAAACACATATCTACTGTCCTCCACCTATATTAAATCCAAAAAATTAATTAGACACAACCAAGCAAGAATCTAACGATTGCCCAATTAATGATTAATACCTGAAGGTCCAACAGAAGAGGCACTTGGGTCTCCTCCACTTTGGCGGCAAGAGATAGACAAGCGACAGCAGCGAGTTGGGTCATCCATGGCTTCTCTGTTTGAAGATGAAAGCTAAAAAGGAACCTATCAAGATAGTTGACAGCCAAAACTGCAGTTAGAGCAGTGAAAGAGTAGTGAGCATTGACTTTAAGCATCCACTCTATAGCCTGACGCCGAGCCTCAACTAAAGATTGGTTGGTTTCAAGATTTTTGTACAGTTGATTTTGCTCTTGTTTCTCAAATAAACAGGAAAGTTCCTCATCTTCCCAATACAAGTCTTGTTCTAATAACACAACTTGTTTCTTATTATTATTATTATTATTATTATTATTACAGCAATAACTCTCTCCTTCTGCTTCTTCTTCTTCTTCTTCTTCTTCTTCTTCTTCTTCTTCTTCTACTTGTTGAAAATAGTCATCTCTAACTTCTTCTTCTTCCCAATTCTCCTCAAAGCAGTAAAGATTGTTAGGGCTTGGTAATTGATATTGTGGTTCTTGAAGTGCAGTTGAAGAATGAGGATAATGTTTTGCCATCTTCATCAAAGAAGAAGAATAGATTCAGATCTTGGTTCGTTATAGGCAAGAGAAGAAGATGAACAATAAAGACTCAGCTTCACCCATCTCTCCCTCCCAATGAATGAATGAAACAAAAGAAAGAAAGATTAGGAAATAACAACCCAAGCCCCAAGGTATATGTGTTTTTATTTGTTTGGACTTGGAGCAGCTGGTGGGTCTTATTTATTATTATATTATTAGGTTGTACAGTGTGTGTACAGTCCTAGAGGCTGAATCATGGGCCATACACCTCAATTACTCGACACGTGACATATGTACCCTTGCCCCTCAGGCCTCAAGGACCCCGCAATTGAATTTCGAATTTTCCATTTTGATTTTCTATCCAGAATGTTTTTGCTTTTGTCTATCTCATCAATATAAACGGCTTGATTACCATTGAACCGTTAAGATTGAGCAAATTATAAAAAAGTCAAAAAGCAACGGAGAATATATAAGCATAAATTTGGCTTTTCTTGTATGAGTGGATTATACCTCAGATATTCTGTTTTTTTTTTTTTTTTTTTACATATATAAAAGAAAGAAATTATTTTAGCGGGTTATTCTAAAACTTTTTACATTTCGTTTCAGAAAGTAAGAGTAGTGAATTGGCTGCGTTACAGTACAGAGCACCCCACAGTACTTGAAAATAACATATGATGCAGCTGGCAATGCCATTGTTTTTCTTTTTTTGCACATATTTTTAACCCAATAATTTTACTATTATTATAATTATAATTATAATAAATAAACAACAAAGTAAAAATATATATATTCCAGTGTTATGCCAAACATAATAACATTTCAACTTGGGAATTATTTTCAAATTTCGAGCATTGAACAGAGAATGATTAAAAACAGCTAGCATAAGAAAATAAATGATATTGCATATGATTAATGTCCAGGAAAATTTCTCAAAACATGATTAATAACTAATTATTTTAGAATTATTAATTGAATTACATTAAATGAGGGTAGTTATGAATTTTACCATAGAATAGCCCTCATTTTTTAGAATTTTGATACAATCTCAGACACTTCATGCATTAGTGATGAGTAGATCTACATCTATACAATAGATGTAATGCTGCGAATTCTCTGTATGCTCAGTATGAACAAAACCCTAGCTAATTAATTAACAAGGCTCTGTTGCCCTAGCTTAATTATATTTTTTTATATATAATAATTAGTATTAGACTGAGCCTAATATATTTAATAATGCTTCTATTCTTTCCCTCTTTATTTAGCTGTACGATCAACTTCTGCTAAAATACCAATCTCCAATCTCAAGACAAAAAAATAAAAATAAAAAAACTCTGCTCGAATACATCTGAGCATACTTTCACATTCTTATGTTTAGACGAATTTATAAATTAATTAACATATTAGAGTTTACATTCATTAAACATTGTGATAAAAGTATTTTTTTTTTTTTTTAGTAACAAGGTGGTATATTAAATTTATCTTTTTAGTTTGATCAAAGACAAACCCTCTATATTGAAATTGAAAAATTAGAAAATAAAGGGGAAAAAAAAAAACCATTATAATGGTTTAAGACAAGAAATCAAACCCTTGCCAGTAATATGGAAAGAAAGTATACTTACCAAATAAATAAACTTTCGAGATATGTGATTAAGTAGTATTCTAATAATTCCCCCTCTAAACGTATGTACATTCTTGCTATTATGGACTAAAACACTGTCGTTAACTACAAAAAATGCAGGGAGATTATAAGATGAAGAATCATATAATTAAATTTTAATTTTTGACCATCAAACTAGTAGTAAAGTGATTGAATATTTGCCAAATAATTTAGAAGATTTAGTGGTTGAACTTTCCCAACCCATTTCCATTTAAAAATGTTCGATGGTAAAAGAAATGTTCAAATATCCCAAAAGGCAACAAAGGACATTGCACACTTACAAGTTACACCTTAAGGGTTAGTGCTAAGGAAAAAAGTGAAAATGGAGGGCTGGTGTGCTAGTAGGTGGAGAAAATCAGAAAAGGCAGGAAAGGAAAGGAGAAAATAGGGTTTTTCTTTGTTTGTTTGGGAGAAAGGAAAAACTGGAATGAAAATATATACATACATATATATAGGACCCACAAAATATTTCTCTCAAAATTGAAGTGAAAGTTAGAGAAGATTTATAAAAAAAAAATGCTAATTTCAACTTATTGAAAGGAACAACCAAACAAATGTCTATTATTTTTTTTTTTTTGTTTGGTTAATTTTCTCCCTCCATTTCTTTCTACTTTGCTTTTTCACCAAATAAAGTGTCATGGAATTTAATCTTGTACGTAGTTTTTGAAATTAAAATTTAATGCTAAGGCAATATGAAGGCTAATTATTAATATCAAATATCTTATCGCCTTAATAATTAAATGAAAGCAATAATTATAGATAGCGAAAACTTTGAGGTTTTTTGCCATTTTATTTAGTAATTTATTTAAACCATCAACTAAAAATTTAAGCCTTTTCAAATTGAGTTGATTTTTTTAATTTAAATTCTGTGTATTTTTAGTAGTGCTTGATAAAACATTCAACATTTAAAATTAAAATTTTTTAGATGTTTAATTTTAAATTATTCAATAACATATTATTTAAAAAGTTCAATTAAACAAAAACTATTTTAAAATAATTAGTCAAGATCTTTAATTTAAAATTTTCATTTACTAATAAGTCATTGAAAATTTAAGAATTTAATTTTTCAATATTAAAAATTTTATTACCTATATTATTAAATACTTAAATTTAATTTTTAAATTTTCATTACTTAATTTTTAATTTACCAAATATCAACTAATTATTTACAACACACTACAAAATAGAAGGTGAGCTTCTTTTTTTTTTTTTTTTTTTTGGGGGGGGGGGGGGGGTGGTGAGGGTGGGGTAAAAGGTGGACCTATAGACTTTAAAATGAAAAACAAGTTTAGTTTGATTGATTGATTTTATTAGTTTTTTTAATATTATACATGGCTAGAAATTAAATGAAGGAGAAAGAACGTAATAGAGTAGAAAATCATCATCTATTTTATTTGGCATCTAAAAATTCATATAAACAATTTATAATGCTCTATACTCAGTCTATAATTATTATGAATATATAATATAAGAAAAAGTTTTATATTAATTAAATACAAACATATTAAGTGATTAATATAAAAATGGATTCTACAACCTTAACAACCTAATTTTTAAGGTTAATTCTCCTAAATTTATATTAAAAACTTAACATGGTATCAGAGTCTAATCAATCATTGCACCTTTTTTTATTATATCATAATTCAGACTGGAATTTCAATTTTCAGTATGTTTCGAATTTAATTTGATTTTGATTATTGCCCCGTAGTAGGTTTCTTTTAATTGTCTGTCGCCCGGTAATGGGCTTTCAAATTTATTTTTCGTCCGATATGGGTTTTCCTCAGATTTTTAATTATTTATCCTGGTATGAAGTATTCCTCATACTTTAAATTCTCTCTTGATCCAGTACATATCATAAATTTTTAAATATCAACTGGACTAACATACCTTCACAAGTTAACTTTTAAAATTAATTCTCGCAAATTTATATTAAAAACTTAAGATAATGATCCACATAAACAGAATCTAGACAATATTTTTTTTAAACTTAATAATGATCCACGTAAACAGAATCTAGACAATTTTTTTTTTTTTGCATAAATGCTTTTATATTTTTATTTATTTAGAGGAGAAAAAAAAAGAAGAAGAAAACATGCTATAAGAGAAATGTATTTCCCAAAGCAATTTATAATGTAACCAGACAACTGAATTTCTTCGTTTGTACGCAAAGAAATGTCTCTCTCCTCACTCTGCAGCACTAACCTATAGTAACGTTTGAACAAAGCAAACCACAGAAGAGAAACTGTATGTGTGTGTTTGTCTCTAAGTTTAATCACAAAACTCTATCCCCCATCTCCATGGTCCTGCTGCCAATGTAAATTTTTTTTTTTTTTTTTGCCAAAGCTGCTGCCAATGTATTGTAAACTACACTTGTACGTGTTTTTTACCTACTGAGACGCGTGTAGGTCTTTTTTGCTGTGATATGTTGCTTTCTTTTCTTTTTCTTGCTCTTCTTCTTTTATAGGCTCGAACTCCAAGAAATGAGGCTATAGATCAGTACAGGAAGGACATAAAAAAGGGTTGGTGCAGGCAGGTGACTAGAATCAATGGAAATTGGAGGTGGTGGTTGTGTTGGTTTCCAGTTCACTTCACATGGTAAAAAAGAGTTAAAATTATTATAAAAAAATAAAAAAAAAAAAAAAAAATCACTCAATTGAACACTGTTTTTACATACTATATATATATGCAAGATTGTAATTAAAACACCATTGTCTACTTAGAAAAGGAGTCTATTCTTTCTTGTTATTTCTTTTCCTTTTACATGATCATCTCAAAATTTTATAATCTCTAGTTTCTAAAAACATTAAGAGCTGTTTCATCATTCTGGTCAAATGCCAGATACAAAGCCCACACTCTTCTCTTGAATCTTGATTCAGAATCAGAAAGTTGTGGCTGTGGCTTTGCCTCTTACATTTCAATCACAAAACATGGGAACAACAGAAAGCACACACTCTCTTTATTGGAACTCTTCAACAATCCTCTACTCCATAACAGACAGTCCTATTCATAGTGGGACCGAACTATAAAAGGATCACAACCCTTCAAATAGGTAAGACCTTTGATCATCATTTTTGCCCCCATATAATATAAGAAAGCTCATCATAGGTCATGGACTGTGGAGTGAGGGCCCACATGGTTTTTTCTTGGTCCAGCTGGGTTAGGGTCCCCCCAAGCATGGGTCCCACTTTCCTATAGTCTTTGTCTAATGATCATGTTTGTCCCGTAATCATAGCATATGTATTAAAATTTATACCTCACATAACCTTTTCGTTGCCTGATGCATGGTAACAACTAGAGATTATTGTAAGTTATAATATTGATAACGAGGAGTTGACCTTTTATTACTTATTACCTTCGACTTGTAAAACTATTCTTGTTGTTTTTGGGTTACCCCACTGCTTCTTTTTCTTGTCCTAATAGATGCATTATTATGAATATGATACATGCTGTTCAGCTTTGTCACTTTGGCCACACCTCACCTTAAGGATCAAAACAGAGCAACAACATTATAAGTTTGATGAAGAAGCTAAAACTTTTGTATTTTTTTTTTTTTTTTTTATAGCAGAACTGCCAATCCTTCATTTCTAACGCTTGCTGATATTTAGTATTCTTTAGAGAATGTACAGCTTTGATATTAAGGCTAAATAAGGAATTTCGAAACGCTTAAACTGTACAAAAGACAACAATATCTATATCTCTTGACAGCGATTGCTAATAAAACCTTTGCGCCCTTATTAACGAACAATATTACAGATTTGCCATATAAATACCTATTATGTATATATATGTATGTATTTGTCTATTATCACCCACCCTTCACTCTTTTTCTGTTAAATACCACACAAATCATATTTAATTTCCTCGTTTTGTAGTTTTTTATATTATTTTTTAGAAAAAATACAAAATATTATTCTATTATTTAACTTTTTATGATTTTTTTAGACACTTAAATTCTTATTGATTAAAAATATTTTTAAGAGAAAAAATAAATAAATTTTAAAAATTAAAAATTCTTAATCTCATATATATCTCATTAGGCACTATTGTTTATAAATTTTTTTTTTTTAATTTTCATGAAAATCAATTGGTAAAAATTTATTATAAAGTAATTGAATTATCCTTTAATTATTATGATATAATTAAGTAATACGGTATAATTATATTACAATAATATATTTTAATATCCAATTAAGACCTATTTGATATATAAAATTTCAAAATGAAAGAACATTTTAAATATTTTTGATACATCAAATTTAAATGAGTTATACATTAAAGATAGCTTTTTTTTTTTTTTTAAGATAAACTCCTTAAATCTATCCAAATACTTTATTTATTTTTAAACATGGGCTATAAAATAACAAATTTTATAAACTATTTTGAGGGATACGTTTCATAAAAAAACAAAGAAAGCAAGTTTTTAAATTTAATAATAAAAATGATATTTGAGTAATGTTTTTAATTTAGATTGTGGTATATAATACAAGTATACCACAATTTAAATTAAAAACATTACTCAAATATCATTACGAATTTGTTATAATACTATTAGATTAAACAAAAATATTTTACGAATTTGTTATCTAAGTGAAAAGTATTGTTTTTATCTATTATTATTTGATATGGTAATTATTAAACTAAATATAACTTTTAAAATCTCTAATCACAATAATTTGTGTATTTTATATATATATATATATATATATAATCCCGTTCCTTATTTTTATATATATGTAGACTTACACTTGTCTTATATTTATTATTTTATTAAGAAAGAGATGAGATCCTTTTTTCAATTTTTATTTTTTAAAGAGTAACATATATATATATATATAATTAAATTTCAAAAATAATCTTATAAAATGTTTGAAAAGACTAAAAGATTCTCAATAGTCAACATGCAAATTATTCTTCAATATATTTATTGTCATTTTTATCTATGTGCTATATCCTTACATTTTGTCTTATACCTAACATTTTCAATTAATTATATTTTTATTATTTTTGTGACGTTGTAAAATATAAAATTTCATACTTTATATTTTATAAAACCAAAAACATCTTATATCTATGAAATAATAATAATTAATAATGTATCTATAACGCATCTTATAACTTAATTAACTAATATAACTTTATATTATTCATATTATTTTCATGAATATATAATTTTATTATAAAAAAAATTAACTTTGCACTTTAGTTTTTCACTATAAAATAAATTTTCATTTATATTATTTTATGTTTGAAATTAGACAATATAGTTTAATCTTTAAATTTTAAAATCTTATATCTCTAAGTTTTTAATTTTTATATTATAATATATTTTAATTTTTCGATATTACACACACATATATGTGATGCAATAAAACTAACGTTGCTAATTTTAAAATAATCAACATTAAAAATATGTTATGCTATTTTTTTTTTTTTTTTTTTTTTGAAGGAAAAATATGTTATGCTTTAGTTATTATCCAAATTAGATATAAATTTTATAAATACATTTTAATAAGTATTTTTTCAAATGGTAAAAAAAATTATTATATATTAATATTTTTAATAAACATATAAATAAATTGTTATATTTTAATATATATTATAAATATATATTTTTAATAACTTTGAGGGTTATTATTATTAATTAATTAATCATATTTTTTAATATGAATTAATTAATAATACAATAATAAATAGTAAATAAATTTAATTGAAGTTGGATATGATAAAAACAAGTTCTAACAAAACTACACTTCTTCTCTTGTCGCACTTGACATAATTTATGACCATCTAATTACCTTTCTGGCAAGGCAATACTTTTGTACTGACCACTGAGCTTTTCTGTTCCAGAACTGAACAATTAATGTTTCAATATCTGTCAAGGAATGGTTTATAAATTGTAATATAAATCCACAGAACTTTGCAACCCGTGATCTATCGGTACCTGCTCATAGTTGTGTAATAAGTTGCTATCAAATAGTTTTCAGGCCAAAAATATAGAATTTTATAATTGAGCAATGAAATTCTAGATGACATGTAACTTCTCAGAAACATAAATTGGTAGATAGTTTGATTTGGCAATTGGCATGCACTGCCAAGAATTGCATACTTCACTTGCTACTTGATGGTGGTGTTTCCTTTACCACGCGTGCTTTTGACTACTCAAAACCAACCTACACAAAAGAGAGAGATCCATTTCTACCAAATCAAGCACAGTGTACACATTTCAGAGTCCGCCAATGATAGCTGCCCATCATATTGACCAATAGAAGCCCAGAAAATTTGAAAAAATTAAAAACCCTTAACTGCCAACTTGTCCTGCTCCAGCTGGGCTTGACTCTTTTGACTCCCTTGAATCCTACCATTAAAATTCTGGACTACACTCTCCCTTGGAGACCTTGGTTAAATATCACAATTCATCAGCTTTACTACTAATTTACTCAGGCACCAGACAAAAGGAGGGTGGTGGTGGTGGTGGTGGTGGTGGTGGTTCCACGCGTCCAGTCTTCTAGGTAACGAAGACTTCTTAGTTTTTTAACAATCTGATGCGACTCTTTAGCCAAAAGGCCACAAGATCAATCGATCAAAATCAAATCAGTAGTCACATCCAAAAACTATAAAATATCACATTAAAATCTCGTTTTGCCGTGGGCTCTGATGTTTGTTGACTATTACCATGGCCTTTTCAATAGTAAACATCATTGGCCTGTGAACCTAATTGGCTCATCTACGTTCCAAACCCACAATTTCTTCTACAGGCATGTAAACAAATCCTTGACATATTTGATATAAAACAATTTACCAATCTTGAAGTTTCCACAAAATAAATACAATGCGGGTCCTGGGGTTTGGGAAAAGATTATTCTTACCTAATGATAGCTATAAACAAAGCCAACAAAAAGAGTTGCAAGTCAACAAAGTAGAGTTCCACTTCAATCATTTTCTTGGTCCACATTTACAAACAAAACAAAACTTACAAGTGCTAGTCAAGGATTATCTACTACATTGACAATGTGGTAGAGATTTATTAGTATGTATATATAGGCCACTACGACCAACATACGATTCTCTGCCCGTATGCAAATATTTAAAATATTTGCATTGCAATCATCTCTAGCAATGCCAAAATTTTAATTGAATTCCAATTTAAGCATCAACACAAATCATCAACTACCACGCTTAAAATGTTCTCGAATAAATCTTTCTGCATGTGTTGGGTACTTATCTCGAATGTATGCTCGTAGGCATTTCTGATAGGAAAAGTCTATCCATCCACCATCAGTTCTCACAACAAAGAGGCATCTTGAGTGTCTAAATTGGGGGTGGCGATCAACCTTGCCAAAAAAATACAAGTTCGTTGACCTATTAGTTTTCTCATAAATCAATCGAAATAGACAAATAGCTATCTGTTACCACACATGTATTCATACAGCATATAGTGTTTATATATGCATAATAACAAGACCATAGCAAGTGATTTAAATTCTAGTGGTTACAGCTGGAATTTAAATTTACAGTGCTAATGAAGTAAGTTATCAAATATGTTCACACCGATGCATTCTACCAACAAATAGACAGAAGAGAGGCAAAACAAAGAATAGGGAGGAACCATGTGACAAAGATGAATAAACCAGTCAAAATATTTTATTTACCAATCTATAACCAAGATGTGTGGTCCAAAAACCCACCTATTCTCCCAGGCAAGGGGTTGCATGTGAAGAAAACCAACAAAATATGAAACTATGCATCTATCTATTATTGTTCTGGCACTTCATCTAATAAGGGGGAAAACCCCAAACAAAGCCTATCATGAGTAAATTCAAAAACAACAAACCACAAAAGTCAAGTAGGAGGAATCAAACTGAGTTGTGAACCAAAAGTGCTAACTGTCAGCTTGCCACAGAGTTGCTTGAGAAATGCCGACCTAAAAAATCCCGATGCAATTTTAACTCAATTTTGTGCTGGACATATTTAACACAAATGATTTGTACTAAAATTGTGAGTTTGACAAAGCAAATGTTTGGATAAAGGCAAGTCACACTATGTAGCCCACAAGAAATTGTGCAAATGGAGAAGCATAATTGTAAATTAGGAAGGGAACATATAAACAAAAGGATTCAATTTACAAGGTTGTGCTATTACTTTCAAAAATAGTTTGCAGAATGTTTAATAGTCAATGACATCAAACAGGAGCAAGATGATTAGAGCAGAACATGTTCTCCTAGGTGTAATGTACATGGACAATGCATATATGATATATCCAATTCTAGATCAAGAAAAAAATATTAGAAAAATAAACTATATATCAGAGTAATTTGTGTTAATGACCAGAAAAATCTCTTTTTTTTTTAGTTATGGCCACTAATTCTGAAATTACTAACAGTGAACGTAAAGTTAGCTGTTAGTAAAAATTGTTTGGGTCAGTTTTTCTGTCTAAAATGTGTACCTACAATGACATGGCAGCCAACTGGAAGGTGATTTGGATTTTTACTTGTTTCTTACACTAAGATTTCCACTTGAATTGGCAAATTAAATTTAAATCACAAAAGCAAAGAAAAATAAGGGAAAAAAATCAACTTCAATTAATTTAAATGTATCAAAATTTAAATGAATTATGATGAATCAATCAATTAATGGAAACTTTCACCATGAATTTGGAAATTATAAACCATGAGCCAAATTATTGAGAAAATAAAATAGTTTGTAATGCATACCACCAATTCATGAGCAAGCACTGCATTGCTCCATACACCACCCACTGGTTCACCATAATTTCTTTGCATAACCTGAGTTATTTTCCTAAGTTTTAGCTGGAATATATAGGGAGATGGTTGACTCTTCAAATAATTTGATTGCTCGAAATCCTGGTTAATTTATGTTTTATAGAATTTCAGAATGCACCAACTGAATGTTCATCCCTAAACACATACCATTTGCCAGCATGAGCACTACCACCAGGAAAAAGGTAATTAGAAACCTAAAATCCAATTGCCAAACATGATATGGTGCATCCACAACAAATAAAGAATTCCCGGGCGCTACCACTAGTGGATTTGTGGCACTTGGCAAACTTCATGATGCTAGGATAATAAATTTTCCAGCAAGAAGCAAGTAAATCAGCGTGCACAATCAGTTATGTAAACAATGATATTTTCAATTAATATCCAATTCCAAAAAAAAATATAACTTTGTCTCTACGGATGGCAATGGATTGGATACAAGGTGGGTTTAGCTGCCCAACCTGCCTATAAAGTATCATCACCCTACCTTAGGTTCAGGCAGGATGGGTATTAGCTTCCTTCTTTTCTATTTTAATTTCTTCTCTTTCTATTTTTCTTTGAATACATAAAATTTTATGCATTTCCATCTCTACAAGTATATTCAAGCTTATGTACCATTTATTTTTAATCTATAAATAGAATATAAACTTTCTTTTCAAAAAACAAAAACAATGAACTAAGATGTTTAATAATTGTAAATAATTGTATATAATCAGGTTCATGTTGATTGCCTTCATGCCTTGCCCCATGACCCACTCTGACCTGAACCAATACTTCAGGTTCCAAATTCATTACCCGCCTCTGCCCCATTTAATAAACAGGGTGGATTATCCGCTGGGGCAGGAATATTTTCCATCCTTATTTGTGCCCAATTAAGAGAGAACCACACATATGTTAAGCACTTAAATGTCGAAAGGACAATCACAATGATAAATGATACATTCTAACTAGCCAAACTCGTAATTGGACACCTTATCTTCATGCGTTTGCATATTGACCAAAAAGCATACTGAAATCATATGTAAGCTAGGTGAAGCAGCTTGAGTTGACCACTGATAACTCCTATATAAATAATGCAAATTGATGCTTACCATTATTGAGTCAAGCCCACTTCCTATTTTATCTTCAGAGTTTGGATGATAAGTGAGAAGCTTCTCTACCACAACTTTCTCATCTTCAGCTGTTAGACGTTCTCCATCCAAATACCTGGGAGAAGAGAACCAGTCAAAATGGAAATGAGCTTTCACAGCCCTCCAAATTCATTTCACAGTCCAAATTGACCACTTAATCCATAGATATCTGACAGATCAAGACACACACACTCAGACATATATAGGTTTTGCTGAACGAACTTCAATTAATTTGTCAAGGCAATGAGTCAAGTACTGCAACATAAACTTAAGCCCACAAACACTAACTACAAGATCGATCTTTAGATGATTGGTTTGAGAAATAGAATGAAGCTCCGAAAACTTGGAAGTAAAATCTTTATCTACATTATACTTAGGATTGGGCTTTGATAACACATTAGCATATGGAAATAACTTTCTGTGTATTTTAAAACCAAAAAAAGTTTGATTACGATATAAAAGATGATCACCTAGCTTCTAAGCAAGGTTTTACTGGCATCTAAATGATGATCCCAAAATTTATTCCTTTGATTATGAGGTTAAAATAACAAAAGCAAGAGTTTCTCTCAATAAACACTCACTATCCCTCTAGTTTGTCACATTGCCTACCATTTCTGCTATCAATAACTATATTTTCTGATAATCATTTCTTTCTTATTTTTCAGTGGCTATGAAGACAATGGATTGATGACATCACTCAAGAATACACTGTACACAATGAAGAACTAATAAGTGAATGACAGATTAATAATTAGTTAATTACTATGAAAAATTTTAAGAACATCACAATTCTGTAGTAATGTTAAGCATTTAGAGCACTCTGTACACAAGTAAAACATAAATTATCAACTCTACAAAGTGTGCAATATTTTATCGCAACTGAGCTGCTGTTAATTAAAGAGAAGTAAAGAGAAAGGAGACCTGTTGGAGTGGAGAATTTCTTTAGTGAGGGCAGTAATGGGCTCTATATCTTTCAGAATCTCTTCTTCTTTGTCTTTCCACTTCCGGTAATCAGGATCATCCCACGTTGGGTACTTAGGCGGCTCCCGCGCGCTCGACACTGCCGTTGTCTTTTCTACACTGGACACTTCCTCGTCGATACGAGTAGAATCAGCCGTGGAGGACCATGACTGCCGAAGCGGCGAGAGAAAACTGGCGGCGAGGCGGTGGTGGTTAAGGCGGAGGCGAATGAATGGAATGCCCCGCAGAAGTAGAGGTGCGGCCATTGCTGTCCGAGGAAGCCGGTGTAGGTACTGGGGATAGGGATAGCAACGGCTAGGGTAGTATAATTACCTTGCACATTCTAAAAACGGGCATGTGTTTCCGCACCCTTACACGTATCACATTCATTTGGTTAATAAATTCTAAATTAATTTTTATGCTCTTAAGATTTTGGGTAATTCATTATCCAAATAATTATTAAATTATTTTTAAATATATATAAATTTAAATGTAAGTATATAATTACTATAAATCAATGCATGTTATATTCAAAGAAAATATATATTAAAAAATTAAAAAATATATTTAAAAAATTGAATAATTTTAAAATTATTCAATTCTCTAAATATAATTGATAGGATTTCAAGTGTATAAAATTCCAAATTGAAAATAGAAGTGTTTAGGAGGGATATATAAATAGTAAAAACTAATAAATTTATTATCTTAAAATTTTGGGTTGAAGTATGATGTCAAATTTATGAGTATGTCTCTCATTAAGACCTATTAAAGAAATCTCTCAAATTATATAAACTCCTTCATCCCAACAAGAGCAAGGTGACTTTTAGTGTGCCCTAATCAATTGAGTATTAAAACTCTTTACCGTAAATACTCGAGACTTGTACTCAAGGGGAGCCAAAGCCCAAAATGAAAATTCACACTTGAGGGATAAATTATTAGGATTTCAAGTATGTAAAATCTCACATTGAAAATAAAAGAGATTAAGAATGAACATATAAGTGAGAAAAATTTCATAAACCCATTGTCTTAAGGTTTGGTTAGAAAAATTAGTGTCTCTCACTAATGCCCATTAAGAAGATTCTCTGATCCTAAAATAACACATCACAAGTCATTAAAAGTATATAGTAGAATATGTAAAAACATGTCTAATATTCAAGAAATAAAAAATATAAAATTTTCCTCTAAAAGAAATTTTTGATAAGTTTACTAACTTTAATTGATTTGAAAACTAATAAAATTTTATTAAACCACATCTTCTTCATCTAAAAATTGCAAGAGATTCATTTACTCCTAAATAATAAAAATTAGTGTATTTTGCACAAATAAACGTCATTGTTTTTCTTATTATTGTGATCCTTATTTATTTATATGTTTATATTTATTTTAAAAACTTATAATGAATCATATATTATAATATCATAAGTTAATCCAGTCAATTTTAGCCCAAATATTATTTATGTTGACTTGTGTATTTATACATGTTTATATATAAAAGTATAGGTATGGATGAGTTTGGATACGGGTGAAACCCGATAATTCAAATAGAGTATTACACTATCCCTATCCTATCCAATCCAAATTCAATACTATTTTTTTCGGTATGAATTTATTTGTACTTCGTTACTCAATCAATTCGAGTATTACTCGCTTTAAATATGCAAGATTCGGGTGGATACTTATGGATAAGGTATGTGCAAGGTTCGGATGGATAACTATGGATAGGGTATAAATTGCCATCCCTAATTGGGTGTCCAGTCTATAGTGTTTTTTTTTTTTTCAAAGCGAGTCTATAGTTGATAATATGGGTTTGGAAATGATTGCTTGCATTGTCGGTTTAGCCCAGTTCATCAACTGTGGGCTTGGGCCTTGGTCCCCTGGTAAGAGACTCCCAAAAGCGTTCAAGGATTTAGCTGTGTATACTTGTCATTGTTTGCTCCATTCCCAAGCCTGACAAGCACAACTGTATATTTGGACTTGGCATGGGCTTTTTAATTGTTAGATCCCCAAGGTTTAAATTTTAGGGAAATTCATAGAATTACCCAAAAAAAAAAAAAAAAAAGAGTAAGTTTACAAAAACATATTCAAGCTGGAAATTTTACAATTAATTATACGCTTTCTTTCTCCTTTTTATAAATTTACGCTACTTTCATTTAAAATCATAAACAATACAAAAACTCCATTAAATCTATTTTAAAATCGGAAAAACAACAAAAACAAGCATTACAAAGCTATTAACAAGGATTTCAAAGCGAAAAAGTTAAACAAAATTGAAAAATCTGCATATTTTTTAAAAAACAATCAGCTAGATTCAAGAAAAACTCAATTCTTCAATTATTTCAAAGCTAATTTAAATTTGAAAAATATATTTCATTAGATTTTTGTGTTGTTTAACTATCATTGAATTAAAATTACTTAAACCGAAGAGATTATATGATTTTTTTATCAAGTTGAAAGCTTTAGAAGATGAAAATTGAATTTCAGATCTGAAACTTGCAGAAAAACAATGAAACAAAATTATTTTTTAGCAAACCCATGAAATAGAGATTTACAGTAAACAGTATATCTTAAATGTATAACAAGTATATTTTAGGTATATCTTAAGTATATAACATAATTATATGGTTTAGTTTTCCATGGAGACTTGACACCCTCAACATTATTTTTTGAAAAAGCATCATTAACATTATTATTATTATTATTATTATTATTATTATTATTATTATTATTATTATTATTTACTGGGAATCATCATCAAAATTAAGATTAAAATATAAACAAATTCAATAAAACAATGTTTAAATTAAAAAAAAGGTTATTCCTATAATTTATTAACTCTTTTCACCTACTGTATATTATTGGTAAAATAAGCAATTAAGTTGATTTGATAACTGTGTACATAAATTTAATTCAATTTAAAATTATGATATGATATGTTTTTATGTAAAAAGAAAAAATATAATATAATATATATTTGTCAAATATAATTAAATTTAATTATCAAGTTGTTACATTATTAAAATTATTTTTTTATAACATAAATGCAACTCACGTATGCTTTAAACAGTATATAAAACTACAACATTAAATATAAAAAAAAAAAAGTGCAAAAGGAGAAGTAACAGAAAATGATTTACTCCAAGTTTATTCTGAGTATATAAATGGTATACTCGTAGTATATTATGAGTTTATTAAACTTATATTCAAACAGACTTATATTCAAACATGCTTTTGATAAACAAAAGACTAATAATATTTATACATTTAGACTTAATATTATTTAATTTTATTTAAAAATTAAAACTCCCACTCGTCTTTATAAAAAAAAATTAAAAATTCAAAAAATTAAAATCAACTCTTCATAACACTGTAGACATTTGATGAAATTGTTGAAGGCTTGAAGCGTCCATGGGTCCAGCTCTTTATATAAGAGATAGTGGAAGAGCCTTAGAGAGAGAAAGTTCATTTTTTTTAATTTTTTATTATTTATTTTGTTTTAGAGAAATTGTGAAGTTCTCACTTTTTGTAGTTTCTTAAATTGCTCTATAATCAAACACAAATCAACTTCTGATCAACCAAATATATAAATAAAATAAACCAAATATATACTCAAAATAATAATTAAAAAAATTTTCTATAAAAATCTCAATTATTATTGATAAAGTACTAATGCCACATCTTGGAAAAAAAAAACAAAAATACTAATTCCACGTGGCATCATAAGAGCCATAAAACCTTATCTCACATCCAAAAATCTGATAACAATTATAGCTAAAACTTTATTAAATTACTTTTGTTTTTTTCTTATTCACACTTTATGCCATCTTCTTCATCGTAAAACCCAAGTTCTTCCATTTACTCTTTTACAAAAAATTACTTTTTCAAACTCATTAATTTTGCTCCATCTAATACCAAACACTCATTTAATATCCATCAAAACCAACCCAACACCCACTACCACTGAAAAATAAGTCTCATCGAGAATTCTTCGTTAATCAGCCACCATTTCAAGCCTCACCTATAACAGATGTACCATAGTTATGGCTGCCAACCCTTTACCGGCACAAAACTCAGCTACCGACGTTGATCCCTCGTGCATCTTTGTGCACTTTTCGCTTCTTTAAAGCGAAAAGCGTACAAACATTAAAAAAAAAAAAAAAAAGTTAAAAAGTAAAAATGTTTTAGCAAAATTGTTTTAAAAAAAATCAGAGAGTCAAAATGAAGTTTTGTTAAAAATATAGGTATAGGCTATAATTTCCCCTAAATTTTATTAGTCTACTCACGCTTTTGAAGTCTCAAATTTAAAAACTTCTTATTTACATATTTAATTATCAGCGCATTTGGCATATGAAATTATTTAATTAAATCAAATAATATTATATTTAATATATATAATTCATGTTGAATTTAATAATTTCAAAAACTTAGTTAATTAATGAGATCAGTGTTATCTAAAACTTAATCTCTCATATATTTAATAATCTTTATTCAATAGGATTATTAATTCAATTATTTACTAATACTAAGGATTACGAATCTGTATATCAAAACGGGCTATAAAAGTTACTTCCTCCATTTTATTTTAAATGTCTTTTTTTGAAGTTTTTTTTTATGTCGTTTTAAGAAACAAATGAAGTATTAATGATTTTTTTTTTCCAATTTTACTCTTATTCATTATGAGTGAAAGTATTAATAAAATAAAATAGAGATCAAAATATAATGGGTATTTTAGTCATATTAAGTTATTTTTCATTATAATTGAGACTATTTAGTAAATTTCTTAATATTTGTATAATAATTTAAAATGACTATTATTTTAAAATTGAGAGAGTATATAAAATATAGTAATGGATTATGTAAAATGAGAAGACACAAACATTCTATTTACACCGATTTAGATAAAATTAAGTTTTTGATTTGAAATTTTTCCAAAATAAATAATGATGAGTCAGAAATCATTTCATATTGTTGAAGGAGGCCGTTAGAAGGTAGGACATGTAAACATAAATAAAAATTAAAAATAAAAAATTAAATAAAAAAGGAAAAATTAAATTCTTCCGTCATAAATTTTTTTGAATTGTTCAAGTTTTATTAAAATTGGATAGCTTTCCTAAATCAATAATTTATTAATTATAAAAAAATTATATTTTAAATGTTTGGCGTTGAATCCATCAACTATCTAATTTAAATATACTGAAGACATATTTACTAGTGTAAATAAAAAAATACTTGGCAAAAATAAAAAGTTTGTTAAAATATTTAAAAATTACATTGTTTTTTCAGTATAAAACTCATTGAACAGGAAATCGACGAGTCTATTAACTTTTTCCAAATGTTTCTATTCAACGGTCCTTTTTTTTTTTTTTTGGTAATTTACGATTTAATCCTTGAAATTTGCTTAAATTAATAACTTAGTCCCTGTAATTTGAGAAATAAACTCTTTAGTCCCTGAGATTTTATTCCGTTATACTAAATAGTCATTCTGTCAAAATTTTCAACCATTTTTTCGTTAGTCAACCATAAAAATAATATTTTAATATAAAATTCTACATTTTTGTACCAAAAATACCCTCACCTCTAATTTTCTTTTCTCTCTCTAAAATTCTTTTACTTTCTCTCTCTTTCCTTTGCACAGTTAATAAACTCTTCCCTTTCAATGAAAA
>CATKHJ010240447.1:0-16088 GCA_949750685.1 Vernicia montana
ATATATATAAAATAAAATTTCGGTCGGTTCAAACATAATTTTTTTTGGTAAAAACCAAACCAAACTAAAATTTAATTCGGTTCACTATTTTAAAAATCAAATTGAATCGAACCGTTCAAAAAATTAATCGAACCAAATTAAACCAATCAGTTCGATTTGATTTTTCAATTTTGGTTCGGTTTGCCCACCCCTACTTGTAATTGTGGTGAGAGTGTGAGAGAGAATAAACGAAAAGAGAAAAGTTTATTTTTATTATTATTATTTATAATGGGTCCTACAACAACATTAAATTAACAGAGTTAAATTTTCTGTTAAGTGAGGGGCATATATGATTCAAATAACATGATTTGTAAGTTATTTGTTTTAAAATTAAGTTGAGGGACTTATTTGATCATCGGACCAAACCTTAAGGACTTTTTTGTACCTTATCTCATTTTTTATCTATTAAAATTTGAATATCTCAAACTATGAAAATTTTCATCAAATTAGCAAGAGATTTAAAAAAGTGAGTATTATACTCTGTTGTATAATTTATAATATTATTTTGATATATTATAAATAAAAATATTGAAAGAAAAAAGGAAAATAATACAGAGAAAAAATAATATAAATGAAAAATAAAGTAAAATATGTTTATTTATGATAAATTTCATTTATTTTTTTATTAAATTATCTAACTTTCAATTCACTTTTCAATTATTTAAAAAAATTAAATTAAATTTAAGAATAGAAGCCGTAAGCCCACCCACGAAGCTCAAGCCCACTTCCCATAAAGAAATGGGCCGAGAGAATTTTTTTTTTTTTTTTTTCTGCCAAAGGTGAGATTTCTATTTATTTATAGAAAAATAAATCAATCAATCTCTTCCACTCGTTCTTTCCTTTCACGACAACAGGAAAAAAAAAAACAACAACAACAACAACAAAAAAGAGAGTGAGAAAGGAGAAAGATCGAATCTCCAAACCCCTCTCTTCTCTGCAATCTCAGATCCAAACGACACCGTTATTAGATCCTTTCATCAAACCATGGCTTCTGAATTCAGCGGCGATGAAACTGCACCTTTCTTCGGCTTCCTCGGCGCTGCTGCAGCCCTCGTCTTCTCCTGTAATCATAACTCTTCGATTTACTTTTTTTTTATACATAAAATTAGATCTCACAGTGTTCATCTGTCAATTTTAGTTTTTGATGTGTTTGGATTGTGAGAAAATGATGGAAAATGGACTTATTAGGTTTCTGATTTTAGATCGATCTGATCGTTAAATTTTATGATCCAAAGTTTCTTCATATTAATTTCGAGATTAGTGAAGGTTTAGTGTTATTGTTGTTGGTCAAGATCTTTGGTAGACTTCATTGCTTATTTTAGATATATGCAATTGGAATTTTTTATTGAATTTTAGATTTTATTTGATGTTTAGGTATGGGAGCCGCTTATGGAACAGCTAAGAGTGGTGTTGGTGTAGCATCAATGGGAGTGATGAGGCCTGAGCTTGTGATGAAGTCAATTGTGCCAGTTGTTATGGCTGGTGTGTTGGGTATATATGGCTTGATTATTGCTGTTATTATCAGTACTGGAATTAACCCTAAGGCTAAGTCATATTACCTTTTTGATGGGTATGCACATCTTTCATCTGGTCTTGCTTGTGGCCTTGCTGGGCTTTCTGCTGGAATGGCCATTGGAATTGTTGGTGATGCTGGTGTCAGGTATATCTTATTTGCACAACATTGATCTTTGGTTTCATTATTTCAAATGTGAATTTTGTTGCTGGCTACAAATTTGATTCTGATTAATCTGGATGTGTTGCACTGTCTATCACTAACAGTTCAGACACACAAGTGAAAATTCATAAATTATATTATGATGGCATAGATAAGTAAAAGGATTGGTATGAAATAGATTCATGGAACTGAGTTGTATTCCTCATCAAATTTCCATCATTTCTCGTTATTATATGTTAATGCTTGTGAGACCATTCCGCATCTTGGTTGAGGTAAACCTGTAATTTTGCTTGCTTTAAGAAGTTTGTATGGATTTTAGAAGAGCTTTTGATGGAAAGAGATTATCTGTTTTATTCAGAGAGGTTGATGGGTCCATCCTTTGTAATGTTATAGTAATTGAGTTTTAGTTATGTAGATTCTCACTGATATCTGAGTCACTCTGGGTACATGGTTAGCCACTATGCTGGTATGGTTCAAGTAAAATGTCCTTAATAATTTTAAAGGATTAATGATATAGAAAGGCTAACCTTTTTGTGTCCATTTTATCTCAATTTGAAAACTTAGTTTCAGTTTTACCTTAGGTCAAAATTAAAAGAAAATTATTATTTTTTTATTATTAATTAGCAGGTTAAAAGAATAAATTGAGCTTTAAACTTGTACTAGATTGTCAATTTAATATCTAAATTTTGATTTTGATTGGAGTCAATCAGCTATTCAACTTTGATTTTTGTAAAATACTACTAGTCAAACTAATGACTCAATTAATCAAATTCGAAATATAAAGATTAAATTGGCAGTCTAATATAAGTTAATTTGTCCTTTTCTCCTTGTATTTAATAATAAAATAATAGTATAATTTTCCTTTCAATTTGTATCTAGGTAAAATTAAATTATTTTTTTAAATTGGGGAAAATTGACACAATTAAAAGCTCAGGATGGGTATCATTGCCTTTTAAACTAAAAGGAAACAAGTGAGGAATGAGTCTTGTTGGGTTTGTATTACATTGGGATTAATGATTCATTAATCATCGATATCAATTTAAAATATGATACTAATTGCCTGGAGTGTAAAAGTAATTATTAATTTAGATGGAGAGTGATTCTTTGGTTGTGCCAAGCATTTGGTGTCATTCACTTGGTTATGTATGTCATTTGGATGGGAATAATGTTTATTGTTTAGATTTGTTTGGTAGTCTAAATTTTTTGTCTAACATTTTCCCATGAATTTGAAGAGAGTGAGCATACTTTTCATGGCATCACCTGATCAAAGTTCCAGTATATTGTGCTTCACATTGATATGATCCTTTTTCCTTTTTTTGTGCAGAGCTAATGCTCAACAGCCCAAACTTTTTGTTGGAATGATCCTCATTCTCATCTTTGCTGAAGCTTTGGCATTGTATGGACTTATTGTTGGCATCATCTTGTCTTCCCGAGCTGGCCAGTCTAGGGCAGAATAGGCACAGGGAGATTAGTATCAAATACCAATTGTTATTCTTTTATGGCTTAGTGGTGTGACTGGAGGGAAAATTTTAAGATTGTTGACAGATAATTGATGGGTGGGACGCACTTGCAAGGTTTTGAAAAATTCTTCTTATGGAACTGTCTGCTCTGCCAGGCATTTAGTGGTTTATTTGTGCTGTTTACGGAATTAGGAACAGAGTTTATCTGCAGAATAAAAGCTTGTCAAGCTGGTATATGTTTGGTTTTTTTTTTTTATGTATCAATGTATTTTGAAGAACTTAAAACTGTTATAGAAACTTTAATTTCAGGTCTAATTCGTTATTTATTCATCCTGTTTATCACAATCTGAATGATCTCATCTTTATATATATGAACTTATGAAGGGTTTGGTAATTTAGAACTGCATTTATCTCAGTGATTGCAAATAATTGAGACCTTTCAGATTCAGTAATAAATATCCATCTGATACTGAAAAAAATAACATATAAGTTTGGCATTAAGTCTGCATTTCAAAATTATGATCTTCTGTTTATTTTTAAAATTTTATTTTTATTGCTTTTAGTAAAGCATGGTTCAAAAAAAGTTTTAAAAAAATATAATTTTTTTAAAATTTTAATTTACTAAACTCTAAATTCTTTTAATACAGTTTGCTAATCACAATGACAGGACAGTGAATTATAAAAAATAGCATAGATTTATTTTTTAGTTTAAACTGCATAAAAAAAAACTTTTAATAATGATAATCTTTTAACAAAAATTTATTTTCTAATATGAATCACTATTATTATAAAGTTTATATATACGGATTATTATTATTATTATATATTTTTAATTAATTTTATATCATATTAAAATTGTAGTTATAATTTCATAAAAATATATATTTAAAAAATATGTTAGAAGAATATTTATTAAATATTTTTACATCAGACAAGCCTTGGGCTCAGTTCTCCATTGTGCAGCTTAAATATACATATACTATCTGTAGCCCACACAGATAGTGTTTACTTCTTCTTCATCTTCTCTCTTTCTTTCTTTCATTAAACTTTGACAGGAAATGAAATCTGAATTTATTATCAAAATCATATGAAATTTAAATTTATTGTCCAAATTATATATACACTTGCATTAAACTGTGTTTGAACATGTCAATTAAACACATATTGATTTGCTTACATGTGATTTAAACTTTGAACTGAGTTCTAATTTAATACTCTCTCCGTTTCACAATAACTGTTATTTTAGGAGGATGCACACATATTAAGAAAATTATTAAATACCTTTAATTTTAATTAATATGGACAAATATATCCTTATTTTCTCTCACCTAATAAGAAAAAACATATGAAATATTGGAATTGAGATGAGGGTAAAGTTGGAAAAAAGCTAAAAAATGCTGCATTAAACTCTTAAAACGACAATTATATTGAAACAAAATCACTTTTTTAAAAAGACAGTTATTGAGAACCGGAGGGAGTATTAAATTCAAAAAATCTATCAAAATTAATTTATTATTTTTTTTTATAGCAAATTTGAGTTTGTCCATAAGCCTATTAACAAATTAAAATTATTAATTTAAACATTTTTTTATCTAGCTTTTATCTAATAATTCATATTAAAAACTATTTTATGTACTTAAATTTTATCTCATAGTAAATTTTATGAAACATCGAGAAAAAAAGTAATTTTTATAATAATTATTTTTTTTTTCAAATAGTTGACGTACTTTTTAATCAGATTTATATAAATAAATTTAATATGAGTTTTTAACTAGTCATAATCAAGTCAACTCAGTCAAGTTGGAGTAGATTATATTGTTTTGCAACCTTACTTCCTAATTCATGGATCGGTTTCATCGGTTTAAAGCCAAACTGTGATGTTTTTATGATCTTTAAACTGCAGAATGAGGTGGAAATGCAGCTACCTATGGTAATAATTTTTTCACTACCTGTATGATAAAATTTCTCTGTAAAGTAGTATATTATTTTTTACTGTTGCTCTATTTTTATTTCTCATTAAATGAACTTACTTATTTTGGTTGTAGAGTTGTGATTGACAATGATGCTTGTGAGCAATGGCACAACAATTATACAGGTACACCTTCAATTTATTTTCACAATGTATGAAACTGGACTTGAACAATGATGCACAATTATCATTCTTTGAGCCTCTCTTTTCAATTGTCACTTCTTTGTTTTTAAAAACCCCCTTTTCAGTTTTTTCTATTCTTCTGGTTTTTTTTTTTTTTTTATATATTGCTTAGCTTTTGATTTTTCTGAGTTTTAGCTGAAACTCACAGTCCAATATTATTGGTTAAAAATGATCTTTCTGGTTCCATTCAGAGAACCCTTTATGTTTATCCCTCGTTTCATTGGAAATGGTACCTCTTGATATCGTAAATTCAATATGTTCCTTTATTTCTTGGTATGGTTTCTTTAATAACACAATGATTCAATTTAATCATTTATAATAATACAATGTCTTTAGTTTATATGTGATTGATTATATTTATATTTTGGAGTACCAACTGTAATTATATACAAGGAGAATGTAACTTTATTACAGAGCATCTGTTTTTGTTAATATTTTTAATTTTTTTTTTATTTTTATTTTGAGTATATGTTTGATTTATTTTGTTTATATATTTGATTGTTTTGATGTATATATTTAGTTGATTTTATATCATTTTATTGTTATATAATATTTTTTCAAATTTTCTTTTCTATATAATTATTTTTTCTTTTTTTATTATTTTTTTTTAGTAATGAGTTAGTCATATTTATGAAATAAATTATAAATCAGGTCTATAATTTTTAGAAATAATTAAGTAGAGAGAAATTATATTTTTAATAATAGCAGATACCTATTATATACTCAGAATATATCAAGAGTATATAATGGGTATACTCTTGATATAATCATTTTTAATTCAATATTTTTTTACAAATTTTGAAATAATGATTCAACCAACAATTTAGTTTTTTTCAGTTTGACTAAAATATATTAAATATATACCAAATATATTAAATGAATATCATTTTGAATTAGAATATCAATTTTAAAAATGAATACTAAAAATTTAGCAAATATATACAAAACATATACCTAATATATACTCAAAATATACTACGAGTATACTCAAAATATATCTAATATATACCAATTCACTTAAAAGAGTAAAAATATAAAAAAAATTGCTGAAAAACTTATTTTTGAAATGGTCAAAAAGAATATTTTTGTAGGAAAATTGGTCAAAGTGTAAAAATATAATATTAAGGTCTTTTTTAGGCATTTATGTAAAAATTTCAAAAATTTATATAATGTGATAAAAATAAATTTAAAAAAAATAAAAATAAAAAAGTCTCAAAATTAATATAAATAAAAAAAATTCTCTATAAAATTAAAATTAGGTATCTATATAATTTTAGTATACTTCAATTCGGTTTGATTGTAATTGGTTTTTCATGTATTCAAAACATAATCAAACTAAAAAGTTCGATTTGATTAATTTTTAAATCAATCCGAACCATATTAATAACAAAACCATAATTTTTTATTTGAATTAGATTAAATTGTTTGGTTTGATCGATTTAGTTAATTTTTTAACAACCCTAGGTGCTACCACCAAATTTACAAAATAAGCTAGGGTTGTTTTACAATCAAGATTCACTATGTATTGTTATGCAGCAACCAAAAAAAAAAAAAAAAAAAAACCAATAATAGAAATTTTTGCACTGAGATTATATATATATATATATGGGATCTTTTGGCTCACAATAGTTATTATTTTATATCCACGCACTAATTATTAGAATATTAATTCAAATTAATTAAATAAATTATTTACAAATTATCATAAATGCCACAACATATCAATTTATTTAAATTCAATTAAAGTGTAAATAAAATTCACAATTAATGGGATCACATTAAAAATTTATATCTATATTTATCTATACTTCAATTTATACACACACACAAATTCATCTTATCCTTAAATTGATTGAATTAAAAAAAATATTTTATTTAAAATTAAAATAATTATATGAATTTATCATTACTAATTAATTGTTCTTAGATTGACATAATATGGTAGCTTACTACCCACATTTTTAATTACATATGAATTTATATTTTAAATTCCAATACAAATTCTAAGAAGTAATTGTATTAATATAAATACATGATTTTAGGACAATTGTTTTTAAACACTATTATATCAACTTTTTTCATTTGAAACTTTTTTTTATGTCTTTTTCATTTAAAAAATATGCTACGTTGATTTTTTCCTTTGCATTTTATGTAATATAATTATTTTGATTTATCAATTTTTTATAACTATAATTATAAAGGAAATTTATATATTTATTACAATCAATTGTTTGCTATTAATTTACTATATTTACATAAGAAAAATACATAAACTTAAAAATTAATTTAAAAAAATTATTATTTTATTTGTATTTTTTATTATTTACAAAAGACAAACAAATCATCCTAAAGCTTGAAATTTTATTGAAACAAAAGTTTAAATTCTTATAGCGTAAAAAGTTATATATTATTATATTTTATTTAGTATTGATAGGGCCTCCAACTTAGACTGATGATGATGGATGATCCTCTTGCCTGATTTAGGGTGTGTTGTTGCGCCTGTAGCAAGAGAAAGAATATTGAAGTTTGTACACAAATATCTTTAAAAAATAAAATATTTTTATACATGTTTTTTTTATAATATATTTATTAAATTTTCTATTTTAAAAATGTTTCATTTTTAAAGTATATCATAAATATATTAAAAGTATATCAAATGTAAATCACAAGTATATGATAAGTATATAAAAATAAAAAAAGCATTTTTGAAAACCAAAAAAATAAAAAGGTATTTTTGAAAAAAAAAATTAAAAAATAGATATTTGATGTAATTTCCTCAAAAATATTAGAAGGTCGAGCCTTTAACCCTTTAATACTTAATTTAGTGTCTATTTTGCATCTATGGAGTAAAAATTTGGAGAATAGGAGAAAATTTTCTCATATCTCCCAAGGAGAAGTTGGCTTGGTTGCTTAATGTATATCCCTTGTCTTAGGATTGGTTTTTGTGTGTCAAGTGGCAACATTAGAAAAAAAAAAAATGATTGAGGTCATGTCTTACTATGGATGTACAACAAAAATGGCGTATTGACAAGTTCAATTATCAATCATTGAATATTGTGTCTATATATTTAACCATTTTCTCGTTTCTCATTTATGTTAGGAATAGTATCCCATGATCTAGTAAAAGTGCATCAACGATCTTCCTTAAGAGTGGGCAAAATGTGAGATTCCTTGTTAGCAAAATAAGACAGTGATTTTGAATTTTGATGAGTCAGACTCTAGCGAACTATTCGCTGTTGAGATAATTATAGGCTTGTGAGGTGCACATGCACTTTAAAATGGACTTAACTTTGTGACCTTAGCTACTCAAGCCTTTTGGTATGAACCTTGGTGCACCTTGAAATGGACTTAGCTTTGTGACCTTGGCTACTCAAGCCTTTTGGTATGAGCCTTGGTCTTGAATGGGTTTGACCAACTAAGAGTTTATCCTTTATCATATATAATCATACGTTCATAATTGATATAAAACCACTTCGAAAATTATTTGATAGCATCATATTAATATATATATATAAAGATTAAAACCCTAAAGCATCTGCCCGTCTAGCTCAGTTGGTAGAGCTCTTAACCTTGTGGTCGTGGGTTCGAGCCCCACGGTGGGCGTTGAATTTTTATGCTTTTCTTTTTATTTATTTATTATATTTCTTTATTTATAAGCTAATGGCAAAAATATATATATATATATTTTCAAAAATTTATAATTATATCAATAAAGTATTTTATCCTAATTTTGAAATTTTATTACAATTAACTAATAAAAATTACAATTGTCCAAATTTAGTCTAAACTCACTTAATTTTTATAATTGAAAAAAGATTGATGACCCGTTATGATAGAATTGAGTTGGGTTATGAGTGAAAAAATAGATATAATTGAGTTTTTTTTTCTTTTATTTCAATTTTAATCAAATTGATATGGTATTACTAGATTAAAAGACATTTATTACAAATCAGTACATAGAATTATAAAAGAAAAATGTAACTTGCCTTAACTTTTTGTACTACGAATTTCATTTTGCTATTAAACAAAACTTAATAGATAAATTTATCCTAAATTTTATATGTTCTTACAAATTTTTTTTTAATCAATTCTTCCCCAATTTTAAATTTTAGTTGTAATTCTATCCTAAAATTAAATAATCATAATAATAATTTCATATTAATTTGAAGGATAAAAATGAATTGATCTTTAAACTTATTATACTATGCTATCAAAGTTTAAAGATAAAAATCAATTGAATTCTTCAAGTTTTTGAATTTGGTAAGTTATAAATAATCAAATTAATTAATTAAATTTATAAAATTAAAGAGTTTAATTAATTTTAATTAAATTCATAATATGATATAATAAGTTTATGAATTAATTAATTTAGCCTTTCGACCTTTTAATTAATTAAAATTTTCTTATAATTATGACTTAGAGTAAGATTATATCTAAATTTTTAAATTGAATTGCGGTAGAATTAACACACACACACACACACATATATATATATATATAATTAAAAAAAAATGTGCAAAGTTTAGAATGAATAGATAATATTTATCTATTAATGAAAAAAAAAGTTTCTAATAAGTCATAGTCTCTATGTTCGCTAGTGCTAGCACTACGTCTCTTAAAATATATTTTTTATCTTAGAATATATATAGCACAAACCCTTTTTCATTTTTTAAAAATTGCTTTTTCATTTTTTTTTTTAAAGTATAATTTAAAATAAATAAGTAAACTTGATTGCGTTTAATAAATACGTACAAATTAATCTTGTTACAAAAATGAGTTTTTCCTTTGAGTTTCACTGATTGTGTTAATGAAAAAATTGTGTGCAACACCTGGCTGTGTTTAGCACATCAGTTACATTCCATTCAATGACTATATTGAGTCACAAATCGACTTTATTATTATTTGACGATTTTTTAAATGAATTCGATAAATATCATACTCAAACTCTTCCTAACTCTCACGACAATAAATAAATAAACTCTAATAAAGAAAAACAAGCAAACTCTCATTAAGAAAGACTCATAACATATAATATAAT
Source organism: Vernicia montana (assembly GCA_949750685.1). Lineage (NCBI taxonomy): Eukaryota > Viridiplantae > Streptophyta > Magnoliopsida > Malpighiales > Euphorbiaceae > Vernicia > Vernicia montana. The sequence continues at coordinate 10,365 of CATKHJ010240447.1, forward strand.
CAGTAAAATTACAAACAACTAAGAAAACTAAATCTAACATAAGATCTTAAACAGATTTTCAACCAAATAAAGTTATCTTAAAGCCTTAATTTATCTCCAGATATTAAAATCTTAGCAGATGAGATCTTTCTATATACATATTTGATTTGATATATGTTGATAAGATATATGTTAATTTATCTCCAGATATTAAAATCTTAGCATATGTTAATTCAAATTTATGGGCGGCGGATAAGATATATGTTGATAATTTAGACGGTGAAATTTTTATTGAGGTAAATAAAGGGCTTTTTTTTTTTTTTTTTTTTTGTGGCTGACATGTCACAAGTATAGAACCAGCAACCAGAATATTTTCCAAGTTGCTAGTGTCATCACCTTGCTTGATCATTCAATTAACTTTACTATATATATATATATATAAGAAAAAGATAAAATATAATAATAAACACACCTCAGCATAATATTTTTTGCCAAATCACCTCACCATAATATTGGGGAACAACATCTTTCATCAACCAATTTTGAGAGTAGGTTACCAGAAAAAATTTGGTCATGTTTTTGGAAGTTTGTAAATATATTCCCAATCTTTTCCACATTAAGTGGGCCACATTTTTCTGATTTTAGTTTATTAATGTCACTTTTTCATTCTTTTATCTTTAAATTACCCAACTTTTTATTTATTTAATTTATTCCTTCTGAATTTGGTGGTTACTATTACTCAACAAGGAAAAAAAAAAAGATTATGCAATCTAAGATAGTTAAAGAGTCCCTTTTTGTTTATTTATTTATTTATTTTTTAAAAAATATGTTTGTTTTATTAATTTAGAAATCCCAAATGTATCTTTTAAAAAAAAAAAGAAATCCCAAATGTATCATTCATGACCTATTTTTGTACATATTTTTGAAATAATAAAGTTACAATTTGTGCCACTTGGTTAATTGTACTATTGTAGTATATCCTCAAATATGTTTGTGGATGATATTTTCCAAGAAAAAAAATTTTTTTTGTTTGGCTCACAGGAATTGGTGTGATATAGCATTTACTCATTCAATTGTTTTTTTAATACTAAATTGTAGCTTTTTAACTTTTCTAAATATTGAGGAATCACAAGAGAAATTACCATTATGTTTATATTTGTGGAGAAATTACAATGTGTGGAGCTAGAGATGGCAAAATTTGTTCTATCCTATTTTATGATTGAATGAATTTAGATTTCATTGCATTCAATTTCTTAGGTTATTCCTTTATAATTTTATTTAATTTAAATTAAAATATAAATCATTATATATAATTGTGTTTTAAACTTACATGTAGAAAAATAGAAGAGAAGTAGGATTAATTATTATATTTTTTCTTTATTATTTTTAATATATATTTAACACTTATAACAAAAGTCCTTATTTTTATATATTACTTTTTCCAAATCTATCTTTGATAAGAAAGCTTTTTCCGTAGAAAATGGTGTCATTGCTATTCTTTTTCATTTTATAAAACTTTAAACTACCAGATAAAGAAATTATATGATTTGATAATATCAGAAAAAAAAATCCAATAGTTTTTTTTTTAAAATATTTACTTAAAAAAAAAACACATCAAATAAATTAAAAGAGAGGGATAATTCAATTTCAACAACTTAATTCTATCAATAGACATTCATGTCTCTGCCAATCAGGTATGATCTGATTGATTTTCTCACTATTTCTAAAATTGTGAAAAATCGAAGTCTCGGGTTAGAATATTTTAAATCACAAAAATTATCGTTAATTTGGTGAAAAATATTAAATGGGATAAAAAAAAAAAAAAAAAAAAAAAAGACATTCATGCCTCCTTTAAATTATGCATGGATAAAAAAAAAATTAGATTTTGACAAATAACTTTACTTTTAAGAAAAAAAAAATATGAATAAGTTTCTTTTTCTTCCATTTTAGATTGATTAAGTTAATAAGTGAATCTACTTTCCAATCTATTCAACAACTTTCAATTTTTGAGATTAATAAACAAAAAAATAAGTATTAGTGCCTTTTTTAAAAAAAAATCTAAAAAATCTAAATTTGATAAACACGATCCAAATATACTTTAATTGTTAAAAAAGAAAAAAAGAAAAATGATAATACCCACAAATTTTAGGATTTATCTAAGAAGAAAAAATAATATTGTATCAAGTAAAATTATCCGAACAAAATAAGAACATTAACACGGTTTCCCATTCTTATCAACTTTTAGTTCATGTGTAGTGTCGAGTAGAGAATGTTGTCATTGTTTTTTTTTTTTTTTTTTTTTTGCCAAATTGTTGTCATTGGTTAGTTTGCAACCAATAATTAAAAAAAGGGACTTCTATCAACATCCAAGAATGTCACTATCTTAAGTCATCATGCAATAGCCACCCGATAATCTTCTTTTAATTTTAGTTAGGTTATATAATCACTAGCGGAGGAAGGGGATCACATGCAAATTTTTTTTTAGTGTTAAATCAATGTTTTAAAAATCTGATCGGATCAGCTGGTTGAATTGAAAATTACCGACCAATCTAATTTAGTTCACTAAAAAATTGAAATTTCAGTTAAATCAACCTTTGATTATTTTTGACCATTTTTAGTCAGTTTTTGACTCGTCGGACCTTTATTAATGAAAATATTTTATAAAATGATCATTTTTTAAAAAAAAAAAAGAGAGAGAAATGAAGAGGTTTTGTCCAATTGATCAAACCACAATCGATTAAACTGCAAATCAGTGATCTGATTGATTCGGTAACCGATCCGATTTGTAAAATATTGTGTTAAATTATTAAAATTTAGCTATATATTATATTTAATTTCCTTATTTTTATGAAAATTTTCTTTAAATATATATAAGTTAGCTGAATTATATATATCACATTGATGTGATATAAAAAATTTAACTCTCTTAAAAAAAAATTTCTAGCTTTGTCACTCTATATAATATATTTCCACATATCCTCATTTCTTTGTAATCTAAAATTATACAATTCATGAGAAAAAGGAAAATAAAAAAGCTTATTAATCTAAAATACCCTAAATTTTTTTATTTTTTATAATTCTACCATATCTTTTAAAAATATGTTATTATACTTCAAATTTCTAAAGTTATTCATAATTATACTCTTTAATTAAAATTTACTCATTTGAAAAATTTCTCTCTCCTAGTGACATATGATATGGATTATAAATATAAAAAATATATTACTATTTAGTCCCTTGTATTTAATTTAATTAACAAGTTCATTCTTTTTTTTTATAAACAAATTAAATAGTTCCCTATATTTGTTTTTGTTAACAAAATATTTCTTTATTGTTATTCAAAATAATTTTTAGCAGTCAAGGGCAAGTTTAATAGTAAAGTACTAAAATATCCATGATTATTAATAAAAAAATCAAATTGATGAGTGATTTTTTTTAATGTTTGTCTAATTAGATCCAAAATTAATTTTGGTACATAATTAAAATAATATTTTTTTTAGTTTTTAGTTCAATGGAATATAATTTTTCTTTTAAAAATTTCAAAAAATATTTGTATATTCTAATAATATAAAAAATTATATTTTGAGTAAAAAAATTATACATGCATCTCAAAATAATTAAAATGAAAGGTTATATACAGTGACGGAGCCATAAATTTTTTTTAAGGGGGGCTAAATATTTTATACCATAATTTATATCAAGGTGGTATATATAAATAAATCAACTTCTATATATTTAAGAAAAAATTTCACTTAAAATAATGTGGCCAAATTTTAAAAATTTTACACTAAAAAATTTTGAATTTTAGAGATTAGGGGGGGCCATTACCTCCCTATCCTCCATCAATGGTTATATATATATTTGTTAGTGTAGAAAATGTTTTGTTATATTTTTTATTATTTAAAATATATAGAATAATTATTTACTTTTTTAGACAAAATTAGGTGAAAAATTGACGTGGAGACCTTTGTATAAGGGTTTATGATTCGATTGTACAGGTAGCGGGCCAAACAGAATAAATAGTGATCAGGGACAGCTAGAAATTTGGGCCCTGCGGATACTTGATTCAAAGGGAAATGGTCCAACGGATTTGACTCATTGCCTCTGGTGATGACTGACGTTATTTTTGGCCAAATTTCCTCATTTAGGCCCCTAAATGAGCAGTTTTTTTTATTTATGGTAACTTAATAATTTACTTGTAATTTTTGTAGGAAACTCATATTTAAGCGCTGTTTGTAGCGTTTTTTTTTATCTTTATTTTATTATGGTGTATTATTACGAAACTGACATTTTTGGCAGTTTCTATGTTTGTTATTGTGTTTAGGGTTTCGGGACCCCTATTTAAATCCTTGCTTTGTTTGTTTTAGGGCATCAAATAATATTCAGAAAACTTAAATCCTAAATTGGCTTTACTTTTTTACTTACACTGCGTCAGGTGATATCAAAGCTCATGGCGACTAACGGTGGTCATCGCGACGGTGTTCAGTAGACTGGAGCCCCACTCATTGGGGACGAATGAGTCGGAGACCGGAGGCAATGAGTCGGATCCGTTAGATCATTTTCTTTTGGATCAAGTACTCGTATGACCCAAATTTTCACCTACTCCGAGCCACTATTTCTTCTGCTTGGCCCGCTGTCTGTCCAATCGGATCATAAACCCTTTTGCAAAAGCTTCCACGTCAAAAATTCAAAAAAATATTTAATCTGAGTTTTTATTTTAAAAAAAATAAGAGACAATAATATATTATATTTTATAACCACGTAATATATACAATGGTATTTTGGTCTTTTTATTATTTACTTAATGAAACATTTTAGTTATTTTAAACAAAAATATTATTTTGTTAATAAAAATAAATGTGAGGAGCTATTTAATTCATTTCTCAAAAAGGAGGGGTGAACTTGTTAATTAAATTAAATATGAGGTATATATTATTAATTCATGTCATATATTATTAGAAGAGAGAAAAAATTTAAAGGGGTAATTTTGACCAAATGGTACAATTGTGAATAATTTTAACACATTGAAATTTCTAATTTATTTATCTAAATAAATAAATAAATAGGTCGGTTCGAATAATTTGGTAAATGATACTTCTTAATAGTATCGAAAACTAAAAATCAAAATTTTTATATTGTTTAATCGAATCAAACCGATAATTTTATTTAAACCACCTAATTTAACCGAATTATATACATTTGTCTTTTTTATTATGTCTTAATTAATCTATGTGGCAACGCAGTGTCAGCTAGGACACTTTATTACACGCACCGAAATTAAATGCCAAAGCATCAAAAGAGTTGTGTCCTTATAATATTTTGACATTTTTTTTTTAGAAATGAATATTTTGACAAATTGATTTTTTGAACCACCCCCTTAAATTTCAAAATAATTAAAATGAAAGGTTATATACAGTAACGAAACCAGAAATTTTTTTTAAGGGGTCAAATATTTTATACCATAATTTTATATCAATGTGATATATATAAATAAATCAATTTATATATATAAGAAAAATTTTCACATAAAATAAAGTGATCAAATATAATATATAACTAAATTTTAAAAATTTTACACTAAAAAATTTTAAATTTTTTTTTTTGGGGGGGGGGGGGGGGGATGGCGCCCTTAGTCCCCCCTACCCTCCGTCCTACCCTCCGTCAATATATATATATAGGACTATGGCCCCCTTAGTTCCCCCTACCCCCCTTAATTCCCTCTACCCTCTGTCAATGGTTATGTAT
>CATKHJ010240561.1:0-17665 GCA_949750685.1 Vernicia montana
TATGAATAACAATATGGACAATTCAATCAAAGAAACAAATGGCAATTCCATGTACATAAAAGTGTAGAATACACTCACTTGTTTGCACTTGTCTTCACTAACTTTTCTTCAATTACACTATTTGAGGATTTCCTTCCTCTTTAGGATTCTCTACACATAATACATGCACTCAATAAGTTTAATTTGCATAAGCAAATTCATTAAAATATTAAAGTTTAAAACATATTTATAGGATCCTTTCATGACCCAACCCCACTATTTTTGCCATTTCTTTAGCTATACTACTCCAAATGGAACAATTGTTTTTCTATATGAAACTAGACTTGTAAAGTTACATTTCATTAGTTTTGATCTAAACTTGTTTCTGCCTCTAATGTCGTCCAACTTAAGGGCTAATATAAAAAATTCTGCCAGTCTAGTTATCCTGTCATAGCTTAGAACTTTTCATATATCTCTCAATATACTTGGAATTTTACTCTAAAATTTTTATATCATCTAAAAAACATATCAAGGTCCATTTATTATGTTTTAGTAATCTTCAAATTCCTATCCCAAGTTACTCAAAACTGGCCTCTAACTTTCTAAAATCTTAGGGTTGTCTGCAGGAAGTAGTTTCATTATCATTCCCACATCTCTAAAAATAACGAAAATTATCTTAAACTTCCTTCTAGAGAAATAAACAAAAGACATCAAGATACAATTTTTATGTTTCTACTTTCTTCAAATTTGTGCTCCTTGGGGTTCAATTTTCCCTCTCAATTTCCAGCACTTCCAAACCCTCAAATCTGACTACTTTAGTTTCTTGCTTCCTTCCTCTAATTCTTTCATTTCTTACTCCTTTCAACCAAAACCACCTCAATTAGATCTTTTTCATTCATTAACTCATTTTTTATCAACTCCAAAACTTCATTTCTCCATCCCCAATTCAATCAACATAACCACACCATCAAACATCACAATTAATCATCATCAAACAACATATATAAATATTGATGAGAAGTATTGAATTAATTCATGTTTTTACCTTAAAAATTCCTTCCTTCTTCTTCTTCTTCTTCTTATTCTTGTGCTCTCACTCTTTCTTTTTTTTTTTCCTTAGTAAAAATTTTGAAGAAATGGAAGATGAGCCTTATCTCTTCATCTACATCCATTTATATATTGCCTTTTTCTTTTTCTTTTATTTAATTCTCATATAATTTTGGCAAATTCTCCTCCCTTGGATCACCACCATCCTTGGATGGCCATGACACATGTTTTTCTTTTTATTTTTATTATATATTTTTTAATTTATTTCCTTAGTAAAATAGAATGACTATCTTTTAGAAGAAAATTACCTTTTTGCCCGTTTTTGCCTACAATTTTACTACTCTTTCTAGTTTTAGTCTAAAATTATTTTTAATCTAATTTTTAGGGTTCTAGTATCCTAATCAATATTTCTTCCATCAAATTCTTTCAATCAAGATTTAATTATAAAATCTCCGAGTCAGAATCCATCGGTTTCGCGCTTTGCGTATCGATCTCGCTTAAATAAATTTCTATGCTTACTCCAACCTAATTTGTGAGTTTCACCACTTCTAATATCCTCATATTTTTATAAATTCTCCAAATAAAATCTAGAAATCCTTTCCGAGATAGGAAGTTGTCGATCTTCCACTTAATACCTCAATTTTCCAAACCCGTATCCGTTTTAGGGTTTTAATTCCTAACTTCCTATTTTCCTTCTTACACTTTGCCTTTCACTTGTTTCCATGTCAAATATAGCTTTTCTGATATTTTTTCTAAAATCCTCTACCTTATTTCATACAGTCAGGGGCTCAATTTCCAGACCGATACCCGTTCAGTTCTTTGATTTCCATAATTGTCATCTATACTCCATCGCTCCTACTCCGATCACTTCCCTTCAACCTCAATATTCATAGTGAACTCAGGGTCGGGGTGTTACAGAAATGAATGTTCATAGTTGATCACTTAAACATTACATGGACCATCAATCATAAATTATCATGCACTTGAATCCCTTAATTAAAGATCCCAATCTCGGCTATAGTAATGGTTTATGTCAAACCCTAATGTCCCTTGATTCTATGTCCTTATCTCGATTATAATTCTTGATATGATTAGATTCCTATTAGAAACTCTTTCCTGTGAATCTGTTTGTCCTGGCCAGGAGCTTCGGTATCATGAATAACCATATAATATAGGATCTTAACCTCGTTTACTCAAGGTTATGAATTCTATCTTGGCGATCACTTACCTCCATATATAACTAATTAGAACTATCACATGCCATATATATGTACATGAATAGCACATCTTTGTAAGTAGTAATAAATCCTAATCACATATGCATGAGATACAGTGTCCTTTAAGTCAAAGGATTATATGCACTATTATGACCTAGATAATGAATAATTGACAAATAGTAAAACTCCATATTATTATCATCTAACATCACAGTTTGACTATTCATCAATGAATATCTACGTTTTTGTATCAACATCACATGTCAAGCAATATAAGACTCACTGCCTTTATAATCATATGCACTATTATGACCTAAATGATGAATAATTGACAAGTACTAAAACTCCATATTATTATCATCTAACATCACAGTTTGACTATTCATCACATGAATACCCACGTGTTTATATCGACATCACATGTCAAGCAACATAAGACTCACTGCCTCTATAATCATAAGTATCTTATACTAATTACAAAAAACAAACAAAGGAAATGGTCTTTCGGATTAACAATGTCCAGTCAATAATCCTATGACCACAAACATATTTAAAATATTTGTACAAGAGCGATCTGTCTCTCATATTCTCAACACTTAAGAATAAATCCTCTTACAAATACTTAAAGACTATATTCAATAATATGAAACCCCGTTCATATAAATAATATATTTATTATGCCATTGGGAATTATTTCTACGATTATATAACAATTATATGGCTCCTAGAGCATATAATGCTATCAAATATTTGATCACATAATTTTCAAAAACTTCTTATATGCGATCTGCCTAAGTTAATCCCTATATACCAATTATGTTCTATATGCATAAGGCATCAAAATATGTCCCAATTAACAAAAATGAAACATGATCTATATCAAAAACACATGTGCTACACAAAAATCTCTTGTAAATGCTGATATGATCACACTATCATTGCAACCCAACTGCTCCAGCCCTTCCTACTTTACTATTGGTCCTTGTATTTCTTGAATTCCTTTACTGATTCATATGTTAAAAAGAATAAGAATTAGTAAGCAACACAACTTTAATAAAATAGATAAATCAAATATCTAAAAAATAAGTAGGTGAAAATAATTACACTTGCCACTAGTGCTCTTTGACATCCTCTCTTGTTATGTCCAAGGTTACCACAATTTTTGCATCTAACTGTCCTATTCCCCTTCCTGTCTCCTCCTTCGAATCCTTGGCCTCCCAACACCTCTCTTCGTTAGTGGGGGTAGTAATTTTGAAGTCCTCTCTGCTGGATGAAATGTCCCCATTGGCATAGGATGGATTATGCCATTGTGCACCTTTTTATAACTTTTTTATGCTATAATAATAATGACAGTAATCCTTCATGCTTCCCCTTTTATATCCAATGCATAATAGAGCATGTTTGCAAGGTAAACTAGACACATCCCATCAATTACAATTACATTTATGTTTTCCTAAATCTATAATAAAAGTCAATTGGCTTTCTGAAACCTCAAACTCATCATTCCTACTAGGTAATAGTCTACACAACCTAGACTGTTTAATCAAAACATTTAGAGATTTCAATGTTCTTGGACATATCTTTCCATCTCACACACTTGATTTGGCATACCTGTGTTGTAGTCTGACCATACACTTCCTTGTAACTGCTTCAATCATCTTCACAATTGGCATAAATCTTAGCTTCCCAACCTAACTATTAAAGCTTTAAGTCATATTATTGGTGATGTGATCATTCTTTGCTTCTTCCCAAAATGCATGTCTTTCCCATTGAGATAAATGTATCTTCAACAACCATTTCATATGGCTTTCCATCCCTCTTAGACTTCATATTATTCATTGTTGTCCAAAATTCATAGCTGTGTGTAACCCTTGCAATTGCCCGAAAGTCATTCCTCAAGGTCAACCATTGGAATTGTTTCTTGAAGTTCATAAATAAATGCCTACCACAAAATCTGTGGTTAGCATTTGGAAATATATTCTTCACAGCATCTAGAAGTCCCTGCAAAATAACCAAATTAAATAATTAAATAATTGCTTTAAAAAAATATAAAACTTTTATATAAATCAAGCAAAAAGTTACCTTCAACTTATCTGACATAATTGTCAGTGGCTACCTTTTAGATGACAACCATCTAACCCTATGAAAGGTCCACATCCTTGTTTGAAACCTTCTTTCATTGCTCCAAAACATATGAACAATTTACTAAAAACAAAGGGGTCATCTTCATTCTGTCTTTCCTAAGTACCAAGCTTCACAAAAGTGTATGGATTGTATTTCTTAAGGTGCTCAATATAGGATGGCAGTTGTGCAAAGCTCTTACTGTGCAATCCCTCATTTTCTTCCTTGGATTTGTTCTTTTCCTTAAGTAGTTGCCACTTATTAGGAGTAATGCTCCAATTCTTGGACAACTCAAGTTGCATGAGATCATAACTCATCTTAGGATTAGCTCTCAACTGATTTGTAAGCTTGTTCTGAATCCACCTTGTGTTTGCATAGTTGTTTTTGTTCACAGGCAATCTCTCACACTCATGCTCATCTTTAAGAATCTTCAACATAAATGTATTATCATCTTCCATTATAGAAGCATGAATCCACCAACTACATCCTTTCCCTTTACAAGCTACAGTAATCTTTAAGGAATCATTTTTTAACATCTTTAATTTGTACCCCCCCTTTCACTCCATAATCTATAAGTGCATCTCAAACATTTCACACTTTCAAAAACTTGCTCTACCTAACTTTTAAATTCTCTGAATGAACAAACCTCTTTGTATACATACCTTTGAATGGATCAATTTTTTTTTCCTTCTTCTTCCCTTTATCCAGTATACCTTCATCTTCATCACTGCTTGATATATCCTCTGAATTATCTGACCCTACACTGCTTAATCCATCATTATCATCATCTATTAACCTATCAATATGATCATCATTTATAGAAACAGGTGTATCATCTCCATGTTTACAATTTCATTTGAATCCCCATCTGAGCTACTACTATCACTACTCTCTGTAACCCCATTGTCAGCTTTTTCAATGTATTCTTCTTCTTCACTATCAGAAAAACCATATGCATCCTCAACAACATTTGGAATTTCTCTCACATCCCCATCTATTATGATCCTTCTTCTCATGCTATAAGTGTTTGCTGTATGTAAATCACTCTCCTGTTTACTCATCATAGTGTCATTACCCCTACCACCTCTCTCTTTCCCACTACCACTTCCACCTCTCACATTACCTCTGCCATTACCAAATCTCCCTCTACCCTTGCCATCTGTGTTTATACCCCTGCCACTTGTTACCCCTCTACCCAAGCCCCTGCCCCTTAAACTAACACTCCTACCTCTTACACCTCTCCCTCTACCTTTTTCAGTACTAGATTCACCCCTGCCAATGCCATTGCTACCACCATAATCTATCTCATCATCACCATCATTGAAATAAGCTTCCCAAATCCTTGCCCCTAGAATGAATTTGGATTTTTCAACCTTATTTCTAACATCCCCTACAACTAGATTAACAGGTACTGAATCAACCCTCTGTGAGGCCTCGCCCGAATGCCCCTTCCCTCGCTTGGAAAAAATGAATGCCTTAAGGAAAGGCTAAGCGATTTTTAAGGGAGGTTAGGTACGAGTTTCGGTGCTCACGATTGGAAGCGGCTATTGCCTTGAAAAATTAATTTTTGATTTTTGAAAGAGATTCGGGAGTCACTACCCTAATTTATTTAAATGGGAAAATTAAGGAAAAACCCATTTTGACTCCAATTTATTAATCTTTGATTAATTTACCCAAGGATAAAATCACTAATCTTCGAACTAAGTTGAGATCGGGGATTAGGTTTTTGATTTTAAATAATCTCGATTTGGCTCTTAAATTTAATTTGACTTTTGAAAATTAATTTCATGAATGAAAAGTATTAATGACAATTTACAATGCATGAGCATAGCATAATTATGAGATATATGGAAAAATAAAGAGCAGATATTTAAACATCCATAAGTAAAGAAGAGTATATCCTCTAGCCCTTATGGGTACTAGGGAAATCACAAAATCGCTCATTTACTCCAAAAATAATTAAATAATTGCTTTAATTGAGATTTACAAGAAAATTAATAAATTGACATTTACATGGAAAATAAATGGGGAAGGGTATTGATTGGGATTTGGATTTAAAACTTGGATTTAGATTCCAAGCTTGCTTACGTATCCCACTGAATGGGCATCAAAACCCACGAAGTTCGTTCCATTGTGAGGTGGAGGGGTTTAGGGATTAGTCAGATTGATTTGATTTGATTTGGGGTGATTTTGGGGTTGGTTAGAGAAGATGATGTACCTTCTCTTTGGGGGATTTTGAGTGGCCGAAGTGATTTTTTGGGCCAAAATTCTATTTTATCGGTTTTGGATGATGAATTTAAATTAATCTCGGAGGAAATTAATTTGATCATTTGGTGGCTTAATTACCCAATTTTTAATTAAAAGGATTAATTAATCAAATTGAGTTGAAGACTAATTGAAAAATTAATTAATTAATTAAAATTGATTTTTAATTAATTAACTAATTGAGATTATTCAAAATGAGTGAGAAAATTAATTAGAGAGAGAGAATATAGCAAGTAGATAGCAATCACAAATGCTCAAGATGTGTCAAATGAAGGAGGGGAGGGTGGTATTTATAGGCAAAGTGAGGTGAGGGTAGTTTGGGAAGAGAAAGTGTGAAAAGACAAAAAAGGTAGGGCCTTTTGGGCTGAAAAATCAGGATGGAGGGGCAAAAGGGTAATTTTGAGGTACAGGTAGGGGCACAGTTTTCAAGTCGCCGGCAGTGCCGCCGGAGGGTCAGACAGAGTTTTTTGGTGCTTTGGCAGTGCCACTGGGCCTTTGGTGGCAGGCTGATGGTATGGTGGCGCAAAAACTGAGGCACCAGCGGCGCCGCCAGAGGGTCCGACATTGAATTTTGTTACTCCGGCGGTGCTGCCGGAGTGCTTGGCGGTGGCGCCGCCAGGCTCTTCCGGCGGCAAGTTGACATGGCACGCTGGCTGAAGGATTCTGAGTTTTTGGGACATCCGGGTCAATTTTTGCGGCTTTTGAGTCAGTTTTCGTGGCTTCCGAGTCAATTTTTGGGGTATTCTGAAGTCTGAAAAATTATCGATCAGTGGCGGTGGGTCCGAAATTTATTATCATTGTAGTATGATAACTAAAAGCCAATTTTTGCTCCAGGGACGCTGTCCCCTTGACCCCTCCCCGCTAACCGGCTAGCAGGACCGCCGCACCGACTTTGCGTAGCGTATGAAATTCAACATGTGTCAAGCTGCGGCATCATCATGAGGGTACAAAATTGAGGGTTCACAATTCTCATATGGACAAACAGTTTATGCATCATTATCAGTTTTTGTATTCTATAAGTTTTTCACAGTCAATCTATATATATATTTTTTTGATATCTCTATCAATGTTCACATATGATCATTATAGGGAATTTCAGTTTAACGATATAAATTCTTTTTCACTATTCCAGGAGCGATCTCTAAGGGACCGACCTCCTTTTCACATTCGACACTGTTCTTTCACATCACAGTTTAACACATTTTATACCATTCAAAATATGTTCAATGTTTTATTTATATCAATATTACAATAGTGTATGTATGCACATACCAATATATATAAATCATTCGAGATAAAGAGAAGTTAATCATATATGGATAACGCGAAACTATCTTAATGATGGACTGTAGTTGACAATTAGGAATCCTACGCTCCATGGTTTCACTTATATACTATAACTCCGTAAAATTGATTAGTCCATACTAGACTTACACTTTTGCTCTGATACCACCTTTGTAACATCCCACTTTTGGCGATGTGACAGTCCTAGGGCATGGGTAACCATGAAGGTACCAACAACCCGTAGAACTCCACTACTCGATACTACAATATAATCAATACCAATAATTTCCGTGAACAATAATATTTAATTTCAATTCGTCAACATAACAGCTGCAATTATAACAATACCCCAGGTTCATAACCTGCATTAAAGAAACACTTCCAACATTCTTAACTTCATTTACACTAATACAAATCCTCCCAGTATTTTATCATCGTCAATTATATAACATTGTATATCCATATTAACATATAATTAAACTATATAAAGAATTTAATTTAGCTAATTATTACAATATTAGACCAGTATAGTTCATGGAGCTCTAAATGATTTGACTCAAACAGTAAGTTGAAAATAACCTTACTTTCAGCGAAGTAATCCCAAGTGGAGATAGAAACTTGAGATCCACTTGCTGAGTCCGTTATTGAACCTGAAATAAAACACTATAGGGGTGTGAGAGAAGCTTAATGAGTACTTTATATTAAATAAGAAAAAATATATATGTGTATGTTTAATAATAAAATTATTAGACTTTCATTATAACAATATAGAAGAAATAGTTTCTCAATGATCAATAATAATTACGATTCAATGACAATGATCAATAACGGCTGAGCTTCAATATGCTGATCAATAATAATTGGTTTTTATTAACAAGAGTTGATAATAATAACAATGGTCTATGACAGTCGGGATTCAATAACATTGGTTAGTAATAAATACAATGGTTAATGACAGTCAAAATTTAATATCAGTGGTCAATAACAGTGTTCAATGACAGTCGGGATTCATTAACAATAATCAACAACAATCAAGATTGAATAATAATGATCAGTAACAATTGAAATTCAATAATGTCATTTTAGCAGAAATCACAGTCTTAGAAGCGGTGTGCTTCCCAGTGTAAACAGTGGAGTGGCGGCTAATGCCTTGCTCACTCATATCAGTAAATAGTGGAGTGGCAGCTATTGCTAGCTCACTCATATTAGTAAACAGTGGAGTGGCAACTATTGCTTGCTCACTCATAACAGTATAGAGCGTAAGACTGATTAGGTCTCATGGCTAGGACCACACCTCCTAGCTGAGGTGGATACGCTCACCCTATCCGCAGGCTTTTTCCATGTGCACATAGTCTGATGTAAAACCCACATCAATCGGGGATTTTTGCTTTCAGTAATACAGTATGATCACTTTGGATCCAGTATGTAAGCTTTTCAATGTTTTGAAATCAACAGTGTACAATGATGAATCATATAAGATTCAATAAAGGATGAGCATTGAAGAGTCAATGGAATGTTTTGGTTTCTTAAAAGAACATAACTATGGAAACTGTTTATTGATTAGGATATGCTAAGTGTTCAAAGGAGGAATAATAGATCAAGAATGGATTTATTACAATGAAAGAATTGATATGAAAAGGTAAACTCTTTTACAATATTCAATTTGAGTACAATTTAGTACTCATAGACAAATGGTAGAAAGTAGGCCGAATGCATCAATGAAGGGATTCAATAATATTGTTTAGGTTGAAGATTTCATTAGAGAATTTAATTAACAATAGATAGGCCAAAGGACTCTTTAAAAGAAATAAATCAAACAATTACTTTATTAAAGAAATGTAAGGGTTTCAAGGTACTCACCTTAACTTCCTTAACTCCTAATATAAACTTTTAGTATCCTCGGTAATGATACTTCTAAATCTCCGGAGCATTTATCTCTTTTAGGTTTTATGTTGAACCATATCCTTTATATCATTTAACCAAAAATTATTAATTACCTTATCAATTTAATCATCTAATGATAATCTCCAATACTTTTATCTAATATCAACGCAAATCAATATACTCTGTAGTATGTACATATGCTTTTATAACAATTCAATACACTTTCACAGTAAATTCATATTGAATAATTTTATTCAATTTAGTATTCATTATTCTTATTAATCATTTATTCATTGTTTCCCTATATAGATAATTTATGAAATCACAATTGTGAACTTTGTCACATTATATTTTTATTCACTGTCTAGTTATATTACTAGACCTTATCACATTGTTTCTGTCATTTCTCAAGATTTACTAATCCAAATGAGTTGATTATTTTTGTATCTTAGATTAGACATACACATTTACAATATATCCAAAATTTAACTTAAAATCTAATTCATAGAAAACTTGGTGAATATTTCAATTCAATTCTTTTTCTGTTACAGGGCAGACTGATCCTGTCATACTATTTTGAGTATAACTCAAGATTTATATTTTCAATTGCAATTTAATTTTATTGGGATGTACTAGAGACATTAATGAACATTTATTATGTTTTGAGTTTAACCCATTTCAATATTTAACATCCTTAAATCAGAAGCTCTATTTCAGTTTACAAGTTGAATCCAATTACAGAGTCAGTTGCATAACAGACTCTATTTCTCATACTACACTTAATATTTTGTTAAGAAATTTTTTGGATTTATTATATACATATCAATGATAATTTCACTAGTTTTAAGTTTCTTTTAATTCTGTCTCTATTATTATCAATTCATGAGATACATTCTCAAGTCTATCAATAGTGCTAGTTTTGCAAGAATTCCATACCATATCACATTCAATCAGTCATATCTCACAGTACACATATCCAATTTACATTTACTTTTACAAAGAGATCATAAACATATCTATTATCAATTTTCATGTTTTAGACTTGTCTTAATTCAGTTTCTAAATTTATCTTTTGGGCTATTCCATTTTGAACTGCCCATTCTATCTCCAAACGAGACTAGTTTCACTTCTAGTAGGATTTCTATTTGTACACAATAAATATTTAAAATTACTTTTACAGGTGAATACTTGAGATAATTAGCTACAACTCTTATGTTTTTACTATATTCAAATTATGATCATAAGACCCTCTATAAACTCAAATAGTTCGGGTTACTCAGAACTCTCCCCAAATCCGGGTCAGTCCATTTTCAAGTGACATATATCCTTAATCATTAAGAATATCATAAAACCCTTTTATGGGGATCTAATTAAGGTAAAAAAATATAACTTTTATATTTTACACTTCCCCAAATTCGGCCTCCAAACTGATAGTATGGGTGTTCCAAGTTTCTGCTCAATTCAAAACCTAGGTTTCTCAATTCAAGCTCCATAACCAAATCAAGCTCCATCAAGCAATTTAAATGCAATAAACTCATCAATTCTTTCAATTCACTTCATGATACACCCATAAACATAAAATAAAAAAATAAATAATTTTCCCCAATTTTTCCATTCATAGGTTGAAGCATAAAGAAGAAAGAAAAAGAGAATTACAATCAACTAATCAACACACTCTTAATCATTCTAGAATTGAAATTCAAGTTTGGTTAGAGTAATTACCTTAAAATTTCTTGATTTCTTGATGGAGTATGGTTGATGGCTGGATGGTTTTTGTGATGAGAAGTTGGTGTCTTCAATTTTTGGTTTGGAAGATAAGAAATGAGAAAGAATGAATAAGTTTCTAGTTTTATAACTTTGTCATCACAAATGGATGGTGTTGATTTGCTTGAATTAATCCTACGGTTTGTAATTTAACTAATTTTTGAATTTTCATAATTCATTTATATATATTTAAATATGTCCATCTTTTTATTATGGGAAATTTCCATGAAATTTCCTTAATTATATGTTAATTTAACTAATGAAATTGTGGGGCCCACTTCCATAAATCTCATTTTGACAATTTTTTTTTCCATATAATTTCAAGTAATTTTTCCCTCCCATAACCATAGTGGGCCAGCCATTTAATCCATAGATGGGCCTTTCAATTGCTTCATATGTTCATTTCATTTACCTGCAATTTCGACAAATTTTGCGACATGACCGTTTTACCTTTCTTTTTCACTGTACCTTGTTGTAACCGATATCAATGCAGTTCATTGAATTTATTTCATTAATCATATTCATAACAGTGTTATGAATTCATATATATCATAATATCACAGAAGTAAAATTAATTTAAAGAAAAATTTACTTGCATTTAACCGGGTCCTGTTTGAGTTCCTATTGATCTCGTTATCTCTATAACCATTTAATTTGCCTTCCAATGGCATTACTATTAATACTTGGGAACTGATGGAATCCAGGATATTACACCATTGGATTGTCTTTAGTAAATCTCCACCGTCTATTCAACTAAAGCTTATCCAAATTGCCTTAAAATCACCTTATTTCCATCACATGTCAAGTAAAAGAAAATTCTAGTTATTTTCTCCCTAAGCATGGGTGGCCCCAAAAGATCCTCGCCAAAGAATCATGAAAATTCAAGGTACACTCTAAATTTATGTCTTCAAATTTCAATTTAAGCATGGATAGTTAGAATTTTTATGTTAATACTTCAAAATCCCTTCCTCTTCTACTCTCTATGTACTTCGGCCTCTACAAATATTATTGGGGAAAATTTGTTAATTGTATTTCTTAATTTTTATGGATGTATTATAAAGCTAATTGAAAGAATTGATGAGTTAATGGAATTCAAAATAGAAGATAGAACTTAATTTGATTCTTGAACTTTAAATTGAAAACCTAATTTTTTGAATTGAGCATAATCTTGGGACACTCATTCTGTATACTTAGAAGCAGAATTTGGAGAATTGATAAATATGAAAATTGTATTATTTTATCTTAACTATGGGCCTATAAAATATTTTTATGAAATTCTTGAAAAGTAATGAGATATATCTCTTGCAAGTGAACTAACAAGGATTTGAGAATTTCTGGATAACTCGAAATTGCTTGAACCTATAGAGAATGTTGTGAACAGAATTTGGAGAAAACCAAAACATAAACATTGTAGAAAAATGTTTTGATTATGCACCTGTAAAATGAATTTAAAATATTTTGTGTGTACAAAGAGAAATCACACTTGAACTGAAACTGGTACTGTTTATAAATTGAATAGGCAGCCCAAATTTGAGTAGCCCAAAAGATGGATTTAGAGACTAAATTAGGCCAAGTATAACATGAAAAATGAAAAATGATATGTTTATAAGCTCTGTGTAAAACTAAACCTAAATTGGATATGTATATTTTTAGATATGATCTAGTGAAGTGATAAGGTATAAAGATTCTAGCAATCCAGCATTATTGAGAAACTTGAGAATATATCTAATGAATTGAGGATGATAGAAATGGAATTAGGAGGCACTGAAAACTAGTAAAATTATCACTGATATGTGAATAATTAATCCACAAAAGGACTTGATAAAATTCCAAGTATAGTATAAGAAATAGAGCTTTCTCTGTAATTGGCTCTATATTTGGATTCAACCTATAAATTGAATTGGATCTTCTGATATGAGAACTTTAAAGATAAAAAAAAGCTAAACTCAAAACATAAAAAAATGTTTCTTAATGTCTCTAGTAACTCTCATTTAAATAAAATTTCATTTAAAATTATAAACCTTGAGTTATACTCAAAGGAGTATGACAAGGTCAGTATGCCTTGTAACAAAAACAGAATTGAATTGAAATGGTCACTAAGTTTTCTATGAATTGGATTCTAAGTTATAATTTTGGATATATTGTAAATGTATATGTATAGTTTAAAATACAAAAAGAATCAACTCATTTGGATTAGTAAATCATGAGAAATGACAGAAATAAGGTGACAAGGTTTAGTGACATAATTAGACAATAAG
The DNA here is from genome assembly GCA_949750685.1 of Vernicia montana. Taxonomy (NCBI): domain Eukaryota; kingdom Viridiplantae; phylum Streptophyta; class Magnoliopsida; order Malpighiales; family Euphorbiaceae; genus Vernicia; species Vernicia montana. The sequence goes on from CATKHJ010240561.1 coordinate 13,820, forward strand.
TAAGAATATAATGTTTCAAAGTTAACAATTGTCAACTAATGACTTCTATATATAAAAGCAATGAATAAATGAGTAATGAGATAATGAATATTAAATTTAATATGATTATTCAATATAAATCAAAATTAAGAATTTATGGAATTGCTATAATGCAAGCAACGTGAATTAAAGGCATTCTTCTAGGCCATTCGGCCAATGCTTGAAACTTGAAAATAAACGTATCTCAACTTGGTATATGTACTATTATGAATTGAATTGATAATTCATATGTCTTAGATATAAAGGTAGTAGTTCTAAAATTAAGAATAGAATAAGTAAGTTGACAAGGTAATTAATGATCTTCAATTGAATATCCTAAAGGGTATGGTTCAATGTAGAACCTAAAAAAAAGAAAAAAAAAAAAAAGATAAGGAAGATGTTCTGGAGATTGAAGAGCATCATTGCCAACCGTACTAAGAGCTTGTGTTAGGAGCTAAGTAAGTTAAGGTGAATACTTTGAAAACCTTATATTTCTTTAATGAAACAATATGTCTGAGAAAATCCTTTCAATGAGGCCTTCGGCCTACTTACTATATTTGAATCCCTTTAATGAGGCCTTCTGCCTACTTACTGCTATTTGAATATGAGTACTAAACTGTACTCAAATCAAACATTGTAAAAGAGCCTACCTCCTATGTGTTAGTCTCTTCAGTGTAATGAACCCTTTCTTGAGCCAATGTATTTCATTAGAAAATCAGTGTACCCTGATTCATAAACCTTTCTTATAACTATGTTCTTTTGAGAACCTATTTGATCTATTCATATGAATTCCAATGTTCCAGTAATTAATACCATTCCATTGAATCTTATAAGATTCGCTACTGTATATTATTGACTCATAATGTGAAAATGTTTGCATACTTGATCCAAAGTGATCATATTGTATACCTGAAAGCATAAATCCCCATCTGATATGGAGTAACACATCATTCATGTCCACATGGTAAAGCCTACGGGTAGGGTGAGCGTACACAACCCTATCTAGGAAGGGTGGTCTTAGCCATGAGATCTGATCAATCTTGCGCTACTGATACTTTATAAGTGAGAAACGCATTAGCCGCCACTCTAGTTATTTACATGAGGGTGAGCAAGACATTAGCCGCCACTCCAGTTATTTACATATGGGAAGCATATCGCTTCTAAGAATTTTGATTTCTGCTAAAATGGTATAATTGAACTCCAACTGTTATTAACTGTTGCGAAACTATTTCTCTATACTGATACAATGAAACCTTGCTAATTATGTTGTTAAACATGTATTATACATTGTTCATATTTATTTGTAAAGTACTCACTAAGCTTCTCTCACACCCCCATAGTGTATTGTTTCACGTTCAGTAGCCGACTCAGCAAGTGGATCTCAAGTATCAATCTCCATTTGGGATTACTTCGCTAAATGTAAGATCATTAAGACTAAATTCTTTAGGTCTTCTCATTTAGTACTCCATAGATGATTATGGTTATGGTACTTTAATAATTGATTAAATTGAATACTTTATATTGATCAGAAAATTGTAATGTAATATGTTGTAATGGATTATAGAAATTAATATTTGATACAGTAATATCTGATTGATGATGAGAAACACCATTAAATGAATAGTATACATTTGGTATATATGAAATATATGCTACCGTTAATACAGGTTGTGATCTTAGGATCATGATTAATGTGTGTTAAGTGTATTGTAATATGGAATGAGGGATTCTACGGGTTGTTGGCACCTTTATGGTTACCCATACCCTAAGACTGTTGCACTTTCAAAGGTGGGGTGTGACAATATTATTTTTTTTTTCTATATAAAGACCCTAAGACTGTGCAATAGCCATTAAAAACGATTACATTTCTCTTTATAAAGCTTGAATTTTTGGATTTCTTTCTCTGAGTTCTAGTGAGATTCAAACCTAAACCTAAATTCTTTAACTAAGTCTTTTCTTTAAAAGGAGACAGTCAACCTTCAGATAAACTGAGACCCATATGGTAGATGATTCTTCCAGTGTCCTTAGAAGAGCTCCAAGTGGGTCTAGGTGATAGATCTTTGGTTTCGATGAGCCTAAAGATAGTAGATACCAAACTTAATGACGATCAGAGGAGCCTTAGGTGGTGATGTTGTGGTCTGAAATGATCAGAGAGTAACTAAGATAAATCCTAGTGGATTAGTTGATAGATATCCTTTTGACTTCATTGGAGAAGCTAGCACCTTGCCTGAAGAGTGGAAATTTTTTTTAGGTAAAATTTTGAAATGCATATGTATACGATAAAACCTTTCTATGTATTTTTGTTGAATTCCATTCCTTTGCTGATCTAAATATATGTTATATTACTTTCATGTATTGTTACCATCGCCATCAATAGGTAACTCATCATTGTATTTGTCTTTGTAATTTATTATGATTATTAATGTAATGAGGCCACTTGGGCTGAAGCTAATATCTTTGTTAATGACGAGGCCACTTGGGCCGAAGCCAATACATTTGTAATTGACGAGGCCATTTAGGCTAAACTTATTAGAAAATCCTAACTATAATTGTTTAACCTTTACTTATGTATTGACAGAATGCCCAATTAATTGGGGAAAGATTTATTAGACCATGTGCACAAGTGACTCAATTGACAGGGTCTATAAACTAAGTCAGATGTATCTTTGCAGACATGTGATGATGTTAAGTTATGTTATGTTGATATTCGAACATAGGGATGGTGGTGTTTTCCCGCCTATGAGGTACTCTACCGATGCTACCATTACGGAGACTTTTGAGGTTACGGTTCGTCCCACCCATTAGATCTTTAATAGTTTTGATTATGCAGAGACTGGCGGTATTGTGGTTATGATTAACCCGAGTACTTTGATGTTATGTATGTTTCTGTCAGGATTGATCCTTTAGTGCCTTTTTTTCTCCTCAGCACATATGATTGTTTTGTAACCTAAATTGAATATGTATATGTATATGTATATTTGTTTCACTAAATTCACTATTTCTTCACCTATTAATATGTATTTCTTAATTTTATTGAGTTGACGGCTCATCATATCGTCTATGAATTTTAGGTGTTAGTAGAGAAGTTAAAATTCGAAGGTCTATAACTCTTTGGTTATCATCCTCCACTAAAGAGGTTGTAGCTATTTATGACTAGGTGTTTTGTCACACCCCGCTTCGGGCGGTGTAACGGTCCTAGGGCATGGGTAGGCATAAGGCCACCGAAAGCCCGTAGAACCCTTCTCATCTCATGATTTCCATAATATCATAACAACTAACTATCTTATCACAAGGATCAGAACCTGAACTCATGCATATACTCATATAACTCTTAATCTCATAAACTCATAATTCTCATAAATTCACAAGTCTCATAAACAATACATATAAGAAATCATCCAAACTTGCCATAAAGGCCAAAAGGATAGCTCTCTCTCTATTACACACATGGAGCACTAAAGCGTCTCAATTACATACAAAATAATGGAGAAATTACATTGATCAAATAGGTTCTTTAAGGAGGAAAATGCCTGAAGAACCGAGCTGATAAACTTCTAATCTCCTGAAAAATGGAATCACTAATGAGATAAAGCAGTAAGTAAAGAATATACTACCATACTTGTGAGGCTAGGTAATTCAAGGCTAGCTCACAAGAATGGTAGAGCTTATACTTGTCAAATAACTTATAACATATCATTTTAGGCTCATAATGCTCATAACAATTGATAACTCATAATATACAAGAATAAACATGTATATAACTCATGAAAGAACTCATAACTCATGAAAGAACTCATAACTCATGTATAGATGGATATAGAAATCAGG